>VSDK01004343.1:301714-317584 GCA_009767595.1 Symbiodinium kawagutii | reverse complement strand
TTCCTGCTGTAAGGCTGGCAGGAACGCCAACAACAGGATGAGAAACACGTCGCAGTAGGAGAAACACGAAATTTCTCAGCAAAGTCACCTGCAGGCGTCATGTCCACCGTCTTTAAGCGCATTCCCATTGGCGGAAGTGCCACAGTCTTCAAGGTGGGCGACTTCAAGCGTGAAAGCTGACGGATTCGAAGGTTTGAAGCAGACAATAACAGTGGGGTTCTCAACCCAGTTTGGGGTTTCCCATGGCTTCGAAATTGTTTACCTATTTGTGTGTTTCTCAAAGTAGGGAACCCCTAAAATGGTTGGTTCATTAGTATAAATAGTCAAGCTTGGATGAGTTTGGAACCCCTATTTTGAGAAACCACCATATTGATGAAGCTAGAAAACATGATTGCATTCTGATACTCACGGGTTGCTGAATGACAAAAATAATGGGTGAGCAGCACAGGTATCGTAATCACAAAATATGTGCTTTATTCATTTCTGCATTCATACAATTTCATACTATTTCATATATATACTTTATATTATTTATTCATATAATTTGTTCATACTTTTTATTCATACCATTCATTTGCATCCAAACTTGTCGATGCGTTTGTCGAGGCCTTGAAAGCCTATCGTCCTGGGCCCAGCGTCTCAACTGTTCCGGCCATCACCAAGACCTCCGCAGCTTGACGGCAGCGCCGGTGCCGGGGGGTCCTCCAGGGGTCAACCGGTCGCCACCGACTCCTGGGCGCCTCAGGTTGAACAGGCTTTGGTGTCTGCCTGAAGCTCAGTGGGCGGATGGGGATACCGTTGGCTTCGCAGCTGGGAAATTTGGCTCAACACTGGCAGTTTCATGATAGCGAGTACTTCACCTGGTTTGTTGGATCTGAAAACTGCACAATGTCTCACTATAGTGGCTAAGGGGGTACCCAGGAAGTTGATGGTCAACTTGGCATTTAAGTGGTTGGTTTTGCAAGTATTTTTGAACCCTTGCGTGGGTTGCATGTTTTTGTTCAGTGTATATTGTGAGGAGCTCGTGCCCCCGCCGCTCTTGAGCAACACACGTCAACAATGTCCCTCATGGATAGCCATGTTTTGAACTTGCCGTCATCATACATATATGGTGGTTTCTCAAAATAGGGGTACCCCCAAATCATCCACTATTAGTCATTTATAGTACTAAACCAACCATTTTTTGGGCCCCCCATTTTGAGAAACCCCCATATGTTCTGATTGACTAGATGTTTCAACTGTTATGTGAGCACATCATTCAATAACAGAGTCTCTTCACATCATCGACACTAATCGAAACAGAGTTTCTTCTATCAAACATCACTAATTATCAAAACAAATCAAATACATCAGACTAAATCAAATACATCATGCTAAATGACACTAAATCCAACTTTCTGGGGTCGTTGATGCGGTCGTGTCAATGTGGGCGTTGGTTGTGCCAGGCCAAGACGAAGATCAGCTTTCTGGAGGTGGTGCCTTGGCTACGGAGAGGGCTACCGCGGCTGGGTGGGTGTCCAGCGGCGGTGCCGGGAACGGCGCCGGGGACGGTGAGGCCTTCGCGAGGCGAGGACGACCGTGGACTTAGATATGAAATGATGGACTTAGATATGGGATATGAAGTGATATGGATATATAATATATGTATTTTTTTTTTTGACCTCAAGCATGATGGGGCGAGGTTCGCCGCGGCCAATCTTGAATTAAATCAGTCAGCACAATCAGGCCCCAGCTGTCGGCCGTACTCCACCTGCATTGTGGAGATACGGTCCCAGAAATCAGCCGGCTGTACTGCGCAGCCCTGGGTAGTGCGACTGGCCCTCATAGAAATGGCTCCAGCCAGAGCTTTACATAGGCCGGGAGGATATTCTTTGAGGGGACTCGTGAGAAAGCTTCCATTGGCAGCTTTGCCAATGGAGGAAAACGCTGGCAGCGAAGCACGAAGCCGATGATCCCACAGCTGCTCCGCCATGTCGGGAATGTTGATCGTGAGCAACATCGTAGGCTTCGGCGAGACTGCTCCGAAGTGACCCTGATAGAACCTGACCAGCTGCACCGAGGAATGAGCTCGAAGAAGTTGAACCACTGGGAGCCGCCAGATCGACGGCAGAGCTGGGTCATCTGGTTCCGCTGGATGCTCCACTACTGCTATGCCATTGGCGGCCAAGATGGCAGTGGCAGCTTCCAGGCTAAAGCTCAGCAACAGATTGCCGAGTGACACTTGTCGCAGCTCTCTGAGCGTCAGACACTGGAGTCCCCATGGTTGCTTGGCGGATCGTACTGGTCGAGGGCCTCGTCGACGATCTTCCAATTCCACTGCTCTGGCTCGCGACCAGGTTTCACACGGTGGCCCACTAACCACCGCTAGAACCCACATCTCCTCAATGGACCGCAGCCAAAAGAGACGCGTCTCAGCGCGGCTCAAGTCACCCCAAGCCTTGTCATAGATGACGTCGAGGGAGACTACGTGCATGACGACCCCGTCCACAGAAGGCCACCGATCCATGTAGAATTGTAGGTCTCCTGGCCTACGTCGGCCAGCGAACAAATGGAGGCAAACACGGTGAGCTCCCAGAGGTCTAGGACATGGACACAGCTGAGCCATCGCTTCGGCTGCTTCCGGGAGAGCCAGGGTGGCGTGCCAGTAGTCCACCGTACCAACACACTGAACTACTTCCGAAGGCGTCCCTGCTTCCCAAGTCCACGTCGAAGGGTCCAGCAGGCTATTAAGGCACGCCTGCATGTCCAACGATGCGAGGCCTACCATGAGCTCTTCTTCCGAACCATAATGACCTCCGAAGTGCTGAAGAGTGGTCTCAAGGTCTCTCCAGCTCAATGTGTGGCTGCTGGGATACTCCTTCACAAAGGTCTCCACATCCTGGATGGTCAGCGCGTTCTCATGGGCGTCTGTGAGGAAGTCCATGAGCGCGTCCTCAAACTCAGTGTTGAAGTCCGCAAAGTCGTCTCGGGCTGGGTCTCCTGGAAGATGAGGGCCTGCCGCCTGTAACGAGGGAAGCAGGCCGTCATGCTGATCCACTAAGTGCTGTTCCTCTGTGGAGCCGATGCCTGGGGGGAGAGGCTGTGTGCCCGCTAGCCCTTGGCTGAGAAGTTGGGCTCGGCAAGGCTTTGAATGTTGCAGGTGCCGTTGGATTTTTCCCCAAGTGTGGAATTCCCTCAGGCATGCTGCGCACTGTGTACTGGTCACCAAGGTTCGGGCCTTGGCGGGTCGGCCATGGACTTTGTTCATGTGAACTGCTTCCCCGGCATGGGATTTGAAGGTCCTGCGGCAGGATAACCAGCCATGATGTTCTCGTGGAGCTGCGACGGGTTCCTGTCGCGGGATCTTGACTCCCGCAGTTTGCAGTCTGGAGACGATGCGTCTATGTGTGTTGCTCACATGCCATGCATTGGCGTCTTGTCGGATTGAATGCAAGACAGCCCTGCGCACTAGCTTTTTCCAATACTTGGGGTGGTGACGGAGAATGCTGTCCCACCTGCCCGGCTCAGCCGCTGGATCTGGAAGATCCGAACTGGCATGTAACTGTTGCCACATCCACTGCAGATCGTCAATGACCATGTGCTTCCAGTCAGAATCCACAGCGATGGCTGACCAGGTGTGCACATCTGCACAGGAATACAAAGTGCCCAGGTATCGCAGGCGCGCTCTGCGTCGAAGCAGTTGGCTGCGAGGTGCTTGGAGAAGAGCATAGACTTCGTCATTGGAGTAGTGGCCACGCTGTTTGACCGGTAGTAGTCGGCGAAGAAGCCTGATGTAAGCTGATTCAAATTTGTCACGTTGGTGCTGAGTATCCAATACCCAGCTTTCCATGCCATAGGAGAGTTTGGATAGCACCAGGCTGTCAAAGAGCTGAACTCGGGTGCCGGTTGGGAGCGTAAAGTTGCGAAGGAGAAGACGGCTGTTTTCTCCAAATGCTTGGTGCGCTTGTGCGAGCCGTTGACGGGTCTCCACGTTGTTGTGAGCGCCGTGATGAAGGATAGCTCCCAAGTGCTTGTAGCGGTTGGTGACCTTGATCTGGATCACTCCCTGGTCCGTGAGAACTGGCAGCGTCCGAGGGCCCGCATCACTAAACAGGCGGGGCGCCCATTCCTTGGTGCCCTTGCCCTTGAGGACCATCAGGAGCTCGGTCTTGCCAGCGCTGAAGTTCGGCGACATTCCTCTGGCACGGCAAAGATCCACCAGATATCCTGCTACTCGAGTGGCTTTGCACACTAGCTGCTCAGTGTGGCTTGCTGTGACGGCTATGGCCAGGTCATCCATCCATGTCGGACCTAGAAGTTCCTCTGCTTGGTCGCTGGGCGCACTCCAGAGGCCAGGCTCCTTGATGGCAGGGATCTGGGTGACGAGTCCTTCAGTCCGCAGTATGCCATGCAGCTGGTGGAGCATGTGACCGAAGAGCAGTCCGAAGACAATGTCTGCGTAACTGTCGCCCGGGCGCGATCCTACCTGGGTGTGGACCACATCTGCCTGTTTGTCCAGCTGAAACCATGTGCTGGAATGGAGTGTGCGGATGACCGTGATTTGAAGCTGGGAGTAGGTGGCGTGTTCGAGGGCTGTGTCTCCTCGGAGGGCCTGATGAAGACGAAACAAGGCATCTTCTGGGAGGCCCATTCGATGGGCCCATTGTGCCAGCTCCTGGTCATTGTTGCAGGTACCCATGACCATTTCCCTGATGGTACGATAGAATGCTTCAGTGAGATCTAGGAAAAGGATGCTTGCTGCCTGCTTCCGGCACCGACAATGTCTGAGGAAAGCGCGCATCATGTGTACTCCTAATCCAACTGGAACTCGACGGCGTCCACCGAGCTGATCGGAGTGTAGGAACGCCTCATATATGGAGCACTGATGATCCCTCAAGGTTCGGTGAAGCGATTTGCCAATGTGACTGCTGATGAGCAACGCTCTGTACGCCTCACACCTATCTTGTGGAAGTTTGCGCTTCCAGGCTGTGGTGGCCCTGCCACCTTTGTGCAGCAGGGGTTCCTGCCCGTGTAACATCAGTTTCCACAACATGGGGTAGATCTGTCGGGCGATCGTTGCTGCATGGAAGTGGCATAGTTCCCCTGGGATGTGGTCGGGCCCTGTAGCCTTCCCCTTCTGGACCCTGCGTAGCGAGTGCTCCAGGGCACTGAGTGACGGCAGTTCAGTGATGGGGATGCTAAGGTCTGAGGGACCTTGTTGTTCCATGTCTTGGATCCATTTGTTGCGGAGATCATGGCAACTGAGTCTCCTGCCTCCTTCCATGTTTGCTAGGAATCGCACCCATCGATCCTGAAGGTCTTGAACCGTGGCACATGGCTGACCCAGTTCATCCTTGACCTCAGGGAGAGGTGGTGGGCCAAAAAATTTGGCGTTGGGTGAACCTCTGAAGGGTTTCAGGGTATGCAGGATCTCTGATGCTGATGCTCCTGGCGGCAGTGATTCCAATGCTAGTTGGAGGTGCTTCTTTTTGTTGGATTGCAGCTGTCTTTTGAGCTGCTTTTGAAGCTGTCTCACACGAAGCACTGCTCGGAGGAGGTCAGGTCCATGCAATAGGTCCTGATGTCTGGCAGCAGCTATCCAGGCACGAAAACAAGCTTTGAGATCCGATCTCCCTGTCAAGCCTCCACGGGTTCTCAGGTGCTGGCGTGCACGTCGCAGTTGTGTCCTAATGTCCCACGTGACGGGACAGATGTAAGGCTTCTTAGGCTGGCTGTGGGCTTTGGGACAGTGCTTGCGAAGCGAGGACATGAGATGCTCGTTGAGTGCATCCGTTTGAGTCTCAATGTCTTGTCCCCAGGCCTGAATGGGTCCCTGTCGCAGGTCTTCTTCCAGTCTATGCGCACTAGCGATGAGTTGGCGATCTATGGGCGGTTGGCGAACGGGCATCTCAAGGTGTTGCAGAACCTTCCTGTGTGTGACATGCGCTACCGCCACAGTGTGATCGTGCTCCCCCACTGTGAGTTCAAGCTCAGGGAGCGTAGCATAGTCATGGCAGTGTCCTGTCCAACACAGCGGGAGGAGAACATGGTCGATTTTCTTTGCAGTTCTACCATCAGGACTTGTCCATGTTGGCTGCCAAGGACCGAAGATACTATGGGAGCTAGGTGCCCACAGACTGGCTGCTTCGATAAATTCGCGAAACACTGGAGTGAAGGGGGACTCACTGTCGCCTATGTCTACCACGTGATGTCCATCTGGGTCTCCAAGCTGTGCATTGGCATCAGTGAGAACTACTAGTGGCGCATTGCAGAGAGGGCGCAGTGCGATCATGCGGTGCCAGAAGTCCTCAACTGCTTGGGGTGAGTGACCAGAATGGGGTGCGTAGGCAACGAGGATGCACCCTGTGAAGCCAGGCGCTTCAACTTTGCATAGCAAATGGCGTGTGCTTCGATCCAGCGCCACAAAGTGGTGCGGTTTCAGGTACATCCTTTTGCCCTGCGCTGTGGCATAGGGTCTCTGAAGATTGATCCATAATTCCACACCAGCCTGTCCTTGGGAACTGTCAGCCGCTAGACGAAGAAACCTCTGGTTGTTCCACTGGCCTGCTTGTCCTCTTGTTTCCTGAAGACCTATGAACAACAGGCCGTAGGAGGCGAACTGTGCTTGGAGGAAGTCGATCTTCCCTGCGCATCCTTCTGGTGATTGGTACAAGGTTTGCGCGTTCGCCGTTGCAAAGGTCATGTCCAGTTGCGCTGTGACCTCAGTTCTGGCTGGAGCAGCTGCTGGTTCTTTGTCCTCTGGGGATATCTTCGGCAGGTTGGGCGGTGGAACATTAAACCCTCCCAGTGCCAAGTGAGGCATGTCGAAATGCGGTCGAACGAGGCACCAGAGGTGAGGCACGACGTCTTGCCATACCCTGTAGTCAAACGTGCCGTTCAGGGATTCTGCTTGTTCACTGGTGATCTGGGCGGCGATTGTGTCTGCCACTTCATTCCAGAGCACTCCTGCATGGGCTCTGCAATGGGAGATATCAACGGCCTGGTCACCACAGTTCAGCGAGAGTGCTTGAAAGAGTGCTCTTAGCTGGCTGTTCCCGATGTCATGGGGGGAGCTGCTGACTGCGCCTCTGGCATGATCTTTGGTGGCGACGGAGTCCGAACAGAACATGGTTGGCCAGTCTCCATTCATTGAGAGGCGCCACCACAGGGCCCAGGTGAGTGCTTCCCTCTCTGCATTGGCAGAATTCAGGTGCTGTGAGAACGCATACTTGGGGGATGCAGGGTCCACACATACCAAACCTGCCCTCCAGCCGACTAGGAATGGCGGCTGTCCATACCGTTCTCCCAACACCACAAAAGCCCATGCTGCTCTGTCTCCAGCCTGTGACGCCGAACCGTCTGTGAAAATGACAAGTCGATCCAGGCGACATGTGTCGAGGCGGTGTATGTCCATCGTCGGCTGAACACTGGCTTGATCAATGAAATCCCCCTCAAAACACGAGAGATCTTGTGAGACGGGGAAGCTATCTTGGGTCAGAAGGGACGCCACCAGATCATGGGACAGTCCTGTCTCCACTCTGAAGCGAGGCTCGCTTTCACCACCGAACAAAGACTGAGTTTGCCAGAGCGGGCCGAGGTCATGTGTATGCTGTGGCTCCGGCCATGGGGATGGATTTCTGCTGGTGCCCTCCTGGAGCACATTGACCGAGGAATGGAGCACGTAGAGTGCCCAGGTGACATTGTCCTCTTGGACATAGTCAATGACCACTGCTTTGCTCTGCCCCGCTTTGGCAATCATACGCATGACCTCAAGTTCATCATCTGGTTGCTTATGGAGTGGGGCAACAATGAGGTCCACTGCCTCGTTGTCCGGCGAGCTCTGTGGTAGAGCTATGAGCACAGTTTCTGGACTGTGTGTGAATTGGATCCAGTGCCTCTCAATGGGACAGCGACGGATGCATCCAGATGCGCCTGCGATGTGAGCTCGGAGGTCCTCGTAGTTGGGAAAGCCCATCTTCTTGAAGGAACTCTCACTTTCCATCCATAAGGTGCAGTGTGTGTTGACGGAGTCAGTGACAAAATCTATCAGTGCCAATGCCTGTCTACCACCGCTGCGATCCCCTTGGGTCTGAGTCCCTGACGGTCTCCCTGGCACACTGTTGGGATGGGATGCAGGATGGATTTGAAACCATCTCCGAGGAAGCCTGTGAGAGCGGTCCTGGGTAAATGGTTGTCCCCCTCCCAGCTCAAGCACTGCATGCTGGCCAACTGCTTGTACTCCTATCAAGATCCCTGCCCCGTCTGGAATTGGGAGCGGGAGATTCGTGATTGTTGTCATTTGATAAAGCACTGCGCAGACTGCGGTGGGGGGGTACTCCAGGCAGCGAGGTCCTAGTCCTACCCGATGCAAAATCTGACGATGTGTGATCACCGAAGGAAAAGCGCTACATGTAAGTGCTCTTGATCTTCCACCTGTGTGTAGAGGGCAGCACTGAGATCTGGATGTTCGTGCTGGACCAGCAGTGCATAGGCGACATAATGGTCCTGTCCGGCATTGGCCATGGGTTGCGGACTAACAATGTACAGTGAGGTCTGCGATGCAGGGTCTACCATGCCCTGCCATGCCTGCACAATCACCTGCTTCCATGAGAGGGGATTGGTGTCGATCTCCACCACTCTGCCAAATGGACATGTTGGAAGCCTCCGCATAGAGAGGAAGTACGTCATGACTTCAAACTTTGGTGGGGGATGCGTCCTTTCCACATGCACCAGGGAAATACGGGCTTGGAGCAAGTCCAAGGCGGCGGTGTCTGTATCACTCAGACACATCGCTGGGGTTTCTCCTGTGGATGGCTCCGGTGACGGCGATCGAGCAGTGGTGTGTGTCTCACCTGTCGCTGCTGCCGCTGTTGATGTGGGATCCGACGATTGACTTGCCGGAGGCAGTTGCATCATGGAAACTGTGTCTCTGTCTGTAGCAGATCTGTCATGTGCATGCTTGATCACCACAACAATGGATTGACCGGTGGGCCGTGGGTAGATGTCCCCATCCACCACTCTTTGACCTTCCCTGTAGACTTCACAGTGGAAGTCTTTGGCACAGTCCTCTGTGAGTTCAATCATGTCAAGGATCACCGGCAACGGATGCCTCGCTCCAGCCGAATAGGCTTGCTGCAGAGTCATGTGGGGCTCAACCGTCTGCCATTGAGTGGAAACGAGCATACCTATACGGCCATTTTGATGTTCCTGCTCCACGATGACATGCGGGAGTGAGTCGAATGCGGGAATGCCAACTGGTGGTGGCGGCGGAACAATAAAGGAAATGGTGAACGGGTGACCTGCCTTGAACCGATCTGCCCAAACACGAGTGACTGCGCTCCTCCACTCGGCAGGGTTGACAGGTAGAAACAGGACCCGACTGTCTTTGCATGTTTGGCTAGAAGTGTGCGCGATGAACCAGGAATTAAGAATCAGGGTATCTCCTCCTGTTTGGGATGGAGCACATCTGTTGACCAAACCTGATGACGATGGCTCTTCTGCTACAAACGGAACTGTAGGAGAGATGGTCCTCTGGGGTGCACTCAGAAGGTGCTGTGGTGGTGTGACTCCTTCATCTCGAAGCCAGTCTCTGAGGTCGCTCCTGTATGGTTCGGATTGAGCTGGGCCAAATTGAAGTTGTAGGTGGTCTCCATTGGCCAGTGTCCTGTGGGACAAATCTCTGAGAGGCCATTCCTCATTGTTGTGCATAACTCTGAGGTGTTCTGGGTACGCACGAAAAATGCTGGTGAGTCGAAGAGCCGATGCTATGGTGGCGAGGCAGGTGGAGCGGTGCGTGATCATGAGCGAATGGAAGAGGTTCTCATTTGCTTCCGCTGGAGTCAGAGGTCTGTGATCCTCTACCAGCACATCGAACAAGACCATGGCTTCATTGTCTCTGTCCAAGCGATCCTCAACACATTCAACCAATGCGACTCTACCAAAATGCCCTGACGAGAGAGAGTCCACAACGTGGACATCTCTGATAGCACCTTGAGGGAAAGCCAACGCTGATGTAGCTTGTGCAACTGATGGGCCCGCATCCGAGGCCATAACAGGAGGAGGGTCATGTGTCATGTTGGTGTACACAAGTTTCCACGGTTCCAGCTCTTCATCTGATTCTTCCATGGATTCTGAACTGTCATCCTCCTGATGGAGGCCCTCCTCATCTGTTGAGTGCCCCGTGCCTGTGGCTTCTGGTGGGCGGTCCCTAGATCTGGACCTGGAGCGCTGCATGAGAGACACTGAATCGGTGGTGCTCGCATCAGATGTCCAGGAGAGTCTCTCCTCAAATTGGAAGAGGTCTGCAATTTTGAAGTCCATGGGGACTTCTTCCCACCCTAGGTGTCCTGGCATGCTGTCGGCATTGAGGGGTTCCTGGAATCCTTGCACATGATCGCGGGGGCCTTGGCCAATACGAAGGGCCCCTCGTTCTCCTCTCTGAGGTGAGTTTTCCGACTCTGCCGAGCTTTCAGACCAGTGCGATGGAAAGGCAGTGGAGACTTCCGAATCCGATTCTGACGAGCTGTCCTCATCTTCACTGTCGGACGCATCGGGTAGATCAATAGCCATCAGGTTGCCTTCGACTAGGGACCCGTGCGGAAATGTGATGGGGTCTCCAGTGCTTTGACTGGTACCATCAGCTGCCTGCAGAAAACATGGCCTTCGAACAAAGCCACAGAAATGATCAAATTGTGCTGTGGCGAATGCATCATGGACAGTGTTTCCTCTGTCCAGCAGAACAACCCTGTGTTGGGCAAAAACTGGGAAAGATTCACACTTGATCATGAGCCCAAATTGTCTTGGATGGGAGAACTGGCATACCATGACATGTGCAGTCGTTGACCTGAGCGTGTTTGGCTTTGGCACCACCATTGCCAAATGTACCGGCTCATTCGGGATGATGAGCTCCTGCCATGCAGCTCGACAAAGATGTACAAACTCCTGCCAGTCAGTGTTCCCTGGTAGGTGGATGCGTCTCGAACGGATGCAAACACGTGGCCCTCTATGGCAAATGAACCAGGTTTCGACATATGCTCTTCGTTGGGGATCATGGGTGGCAAGTGCAGCACGCAAGTCCTGCCACTGGTCAAAACTGTCCCTTTCATGATTGCCGATTGGCTGTGTTACCAGCGATTGAGACCTTCTGGCAAGACAGCAGTCGATTCCCCATGCTGATCCCAGTTCCATGACGGATGCAAAAAACGACGGATGCTCATGCCAAAACCTAGCAACACGGATGCACAAATGCGCTGGGCAAGTTTGACCATGCAAATGCCAGAGAAGCCTACACTGTGCGTGTGCATGAACTAGGAGTGACGAGAAGGCAGCTTGATTGCGTTCGGTGCGGATCACGATAGAAATGACCTCAGCGAAACGGGTCCTGCGGGAAACCTGAAACTGCCTCGAACCTTTCAAGCATGATCTACGGGCACTGGTGACCTTGTCAGAGGTCACGGTCCATGTTGGTGGGCTGACTTGACTTCCGTCCAGCCTGTTGACCGCAAGACTGCAATTTGAGGGAGCAGCTTTGCCGGTATATACATGTGGCGAAGGCACAATGTGATCACATGTGGAACTAGGAAACACATTGCCGCCTGTCGATTCATGACCAAAGGCTATTGGTCTGGTGAGAAGAGGGAAGGCCGCATCCTCTTCTGCTTTGGATTGCAGGCGCCTGATTCGATGTGCGATTCGATCTTCAAGGGCCAGGGCTGAGTCCTGTGACTGGTGTCGCTCCCAAGCATACACCTTGCTCGCCTCATGACCTTGGATTGTGGGCACATGGCTGTCAGGTCCGTCACAAAAGTCCGGGGTCACAGCTGGAAGGTCTACTCTGGATCTTCTTTGGCTGCGAGGCTCTCCTTGACTCTGTCTCGATTGGCCTGCGTATGTCTGTTGGTCTTCTCCTTCAGATGGTTCTGGGAGACCTTTGTTGGCGATGTGGTGCCACCCTTGAAGGGCTTTGGGGCCGGTGTCACCTTGGCCGCAGGCACCGTCTTCTTGTCTTTCATGGCATCGTCGGAGAGCAGTTCTGCGTCTGAGACTTCGATCGGGAAGTCTTCTGTTTGACTCAGATCTTGGGCGGCTTGCAGGAAGGCCTCGATGTCCCCTTCGGTATTCACTTCCTGTTTCACCATCTCCGGCGCCGGGACTTGTGCAATCAGGGATTGTGAGGCCATGGTGACTTCCTCCCTGATGCTCTCCAATTCCTCTGCTTTTGTCTTGTACTGCTGGAGCAATTCCTTCCTCCTCTGTTGGTACATCGCTGCATGTTGGTGAAGGCGCGATGTAGACTCCGTGAGAAAGCTGTGCCACTCTGAGTCGAGCGATTTCACCTTGTCCATCAAGGCGTTCGTCTGATGGCGGCATTTGTTGGGCCTGTTGAGATGGGCATGGGTCAATGCCCTCGAATTGAGGCTTTCTTGATGTTTCTGCTCCAGTATCTCCAGTTGTTGTCGTAGGGAATCCGGTAGGGCACCAAATTCCTTGATCCCCTGGAGGTGTGTCATCAACTTCTGCTCTTCCGGTGTGAGCCCAGTTGATTGAGAGCTCGGATGATTCGGAGGGACTGGCAGTGAGGGTGCCGGTGGTATTGGTGGGAGCACTTCCCCTTCCTTCGCCGTCGGCAATCTTGACTGAGGTGTTGTCGTCACCCAAGGGACCTTGCTTGGAAACAACGACAGGTCGTCTCTGTCTTGCCCACTGGTATTGTCTTCTTTCCCCCCTTTCTCTTTCCGCTCCTTTTTCTCCTTCTTCGCACGGTGGCGCGATTGACTCGCCTTCCTCCGACTGGGGATCCACACCTTCTGCCACTCCTTGCCACATTTGCGGCATGTCAGAGATGTGATGTCGTTGGCGAGGTTGCACGGTTTGCAGTGCCACGTCATCCTGAGCTGGGACTTGATGATGGCAGGGATCTCGAGGTTGTTCCAGGAATGGTGACACCGAAGATGCCACAATGCGTTCCTGATGCGCACTCGCAGATGCCTGCCCAAGACCTTTCCGGAGTTCGACCTGATCAAGGCCCTGAGCTTCTGCCGTCGCCGGCGGAGAGCTCGATGCCAGGTCGGTTCCCGAATGGTGAAGTCCAGCTGATAGCAGGAGAAGGGCAGCAATGGCACGGACGAGAGCGCCGGCAGACATGCACCGCGCGGCACTCCCTAAGGATGTTGCTAAACTGACGACGGACGGGGGTACCGCCGCCACCAGTCAGAGCCCAAACCTTATATATGTATATATACATATGTATGGTTAATTCTATGATATATGGTTAGGATTTGGATGGACTTGGCTGGATGTGAATGACTCTTCTTTTCCTTTATGTTGTTTTCCTGGTGATATGTGGGTGATTTGATAATGAATGATGTGTTGAATGATGATTAGTGTTGAGAGTGGCTGATGGTTGTTGATCAAAGTGAACCAATGTTTGAGAATGGTTGATGTTGGTCGATGATGATGCCCTTCTTTTGGAGTGATGATGCCCCCAAATCTGAATACAGAATTGGCTTGGCGCTTCGTACTTGCAATGTTTGATGATTCTGACTTTGGATCACCGCTTGGCGAGTGCTCAGTGTGATTTTTTCATCAGCAAAGATCGGACCCCCTACAGTGGTTGTTTCCCTCTACATGTATATCATATCATACTGTCCGTATAACAACAGGTTGACACTCTGGGGTTCAATTTTGGGAATTGTCCTTCCAAAGAGCTATTTGAGAATCTAGCTTCTAGCAATTACAAGATCGATTAAGCTCACATGGTGTCTCAATTTATTTATGCCGTAAGCATGGAGATTTGAGGAAGACTCCCCTTTGAGTGGCAGAACAGTCTCAATCCGGGATGTCCTAGCCAATGTTAAATGGTCACAAGGTTGTTGGCTTACAGGACATCAGCTCGGATCTTATTCAAAGAGAGGAATCACAACCCAATAGAAATCAGCAAGTTGGGAATTACAACAATTTGGTTTGTGTAATAGGTAGTGTGTGTTTTAACCTTACATTTAATTGGGTTTATCAAAACATATTCAAAACATTTGAGAGTTTCCCAACATGCTCTATCAACCAACGATTACAAGAAATGGCTTCGAAAGTACCAAGTTCCACATGCTTGTAGTCCCATTACAATCTTCATACCATTGAAATGATCATATCTGAGATGATACCATGTATCATGTTCATATCATATCTGTCTGACACAATACCGTGTATGGTTGACTATGAAGTTTGCTGTGAATCATGGGTTTCATACTGCCAGGACCAAGGGGAGTCCTCTCAAGAACTGGAAGGCCTGCGGCCCAGGAGACCCTGAAGGGTCTGCCGGTGAAGAAGGACATCACCACGAAGACCATCGACCCCTACTTTGCCGCCTACATCCAAGACGTTTCCCGGTGGAAGATTTGTTGTTTTCATGTTGGGTTCAACGGTCAAATTGGCTGATCTTGCCAAGTAGGTCTGTGTCAAACGTTGCCCTGAACATCTGATGTTCACAACTGAGCATTTCCGGGGGTTGCTTATGACTCATCCGCTAAGTGGGATTGACTGTTAGGTTTTGTGGTTTTTTCTACAATTCCCGGCTATCATCAGTAAGTATGAATCAACGGTGTCATTCATTCTAACCGGCTGGAATCACCACTCACGTGCACCAACTGGAATGTGTTGATGATGTTGCTGATTTTGTTGATGTAATTGTTGTTGCTCCTACATGTGGTCCTCAGTTTCTTCCAAGATGCTGTAGCAAGGCTGCATGCTTAGCCCCACCTGCCGCTCAAGGTTCATGTGTTGCTGGAGGGACACCCAAAACATGTGGCACCCATAATGTTTTGAGACTTTTTTGGGCTTTTTCGTAAACCTCGGGTACCCCTAATTATTTGCGGATTGTTTCAGACCTTGGGTACCCCCAAACGTATTTGGTGTGCCTTCCTTTCCGATCCATCAGCGGAGTATTTGATGCGCAGCTTCCGCTCAGGTCAACAAGGCTTTCTTCGGCAAGTAGAAATCTATGTTTTTGGACCATAGAAAACAGGAGGGCAAAAAGTTGCGTTGTGCTGCAGCTATGAAGCATGACACAGCAGTAGATGTGCCAGCCGAGAGCATGTCCCAAAACCATTGATGTTGCACAAAATGATTCGTTATAGTTGATCATGGTTGATCACAGGGGATGGCAGCCTAGGCCAACAAAGCCGAATGGTTCCAAATGGTTGAATTATTGGAACAATGATTAATGCGAATATCTATCAGAGAATCAGTATACCACCGGACAATTGGTCCTGAAAAGATGGAACAGTCCCGTACTGCGCAGCTGTGGTTTTGGTCTATTGATCACGAATGGTGGTGCCCCGGCAGTCATTTCTCAGATAGAAACAAGAACATCTCATTGCTTGGCTACCCCGTCCAACACCGGCACCTTCTGAGTGAGTGTGATCCATTCCCAAGAGAGAAAGCAGACACGGCGCTGGAGGAAATGTGGGGGTCGCCATGAGGTTTTCAGTGATCAACTTCTTGAACATTTATCCATGCACTTATTTAAGCACTACAGTATCATCATTGATCGTACTCTGGGATCTCTTTGCATCAAGCTACCAAAGCAGCCGCCTTTGTGTGGTTTGTCAAGCTATAAAGAAGCTTGACAAAGAAATGGTGCCCAGGCCCACAAGTGGGTAGGAAAGCACAGTGGGCGCAATATGCATTGTCTTGGATGTCTTGGGGATATTCGAGTTGGGTCAAGTTTACGTAAGAACCCACAATTACTATGGAATCAGATTGTTTAGCTGGTTGAGTCGTCAGCTGTGGCTTTTTGCAAGGGAGTGCCACTATTGCCAACGAGGTCCAGGCTGTAGGGAGTAGCTTTCCTGCTGATGGTCGACCACTATGCTGGCTTCTCATGGGGCGGGAATC
>VSDK01004343.1:262968-301620 GCA_009767595.1 Symbiodinium kawagutii | reverse complement strand
CATCATCATCATCATCATCATCATCATCATCATCATCATCATCATCATCATCAGTTTGACCCCTATTTTTGTTGGTTACATTCCTCTTGTGGTCGGTTGCTCATTATCATCGAGTCAATTGCTGTGCGCAGTCAATTTTACCATCTCGCACCCCTTGTCAGGGGACCGAGGTGGGCAATTTGTTGCTGGAACAGAATGGCTTTAGGTCAATATTAACCAACCAATAACCGGGGATAATAACCAAAAAACAATAGGGAAAGCAATGGTTAATGATAGGGGAACCAGGGGTACCGGGTTTTGACCCACTGCCATGTGTGTATGTGTATAGATCTCTCAGTATTCTTCGACAGTAGCTATCCAAGGAGTCCAAGTAAAAACAACTGACCTGTCAGATTCACAACTCTTAACCCACCAGATTATGTGTGTGTGTGTGAGGTCATGTAACTGGTGATTTCTGATCACTTTGATTGCCAAGCGCAAATTTTCTTCATGATTTTTGTGATGATTGGCCTGAGTTATTTGTTCTTCGAACTGAGGGCTCCAACAAGCTGCGCAACTGAGTTGCACCCTGCTGTTCCCCAAGCTGTGACACCAAACATGGGCCTTGGTTGGTGGCATATTGGGGGAGCTCCAGTCGTCATTTGGGGCCGCGCTTGATCGACTTCCTCTTGGATCCAGATATGGGGAGGGCGGGTGCCACTACAGCTGGGTGCTGCGAGAAGATCTCAGAGAAAAGGTTGAAACTGAAGCCCCCCAGAGGACACTTTCGCAGCTGAATCGGGATGTTTTTTTCATAGGCTGACTGGTGACTTCAAAGATAAGATCAACTGGTGGTTGTGTACCAAGCGTGATGTTAAGCATGACATCCGCATCGAAAGACCTAAGACAAACCATTCTCCTCCAGTGTTGCCGCATGAGCCTTACAAAAACTCCATTGACAGATATGCATATGTACACATGTGTAAATACATCATATAAATATATAGTGTGGTTTTCTCATAGTGCAATGAATGCATACAGTAGATATCAACATATACATGTGCCATACAGCCATACATGGAATGAATCATGAGGCCCTTCCCCGTTTCGCAGAACAGTCGCTTCCTTGGGATTGTCGCTTCGGCACCAGCCATGGACGAAGTGGATGTGATTCCCAAGATTACCGTGTCTGGGACGTTGAGCCATGGGCCCCCCAAGCTGTGAGACTGGGAGATCGTGGTAGACCTGCTGGCCGCAGATTTTGTGACCGGATGGAAACTCATCGGAGGCTGTGTAGAAACGTGAAAAAACACGTAAGGACGTGGATAAGCGTACCCAAATCATAGTCCTGGGCCTATACCCGCACTTTCCGTTCTCAAACCGGTTTGGTGCCGGAACAGCCGCGGGTAAACCACGCTCTGGTATCTTTAAGGTGAACCATCATTGTCCAGAGCTGCGTGACAGTATGTAATGTAGGAATGGCAATCATGGAAAACACTTTCCCACAATAACGTCACTTGGATTTATCTAACAAACATTGCGCAGTACATCATCCAAATTATAAATGCGTACGGTACAATTACGGAGCAATGTTACCAACAAAGCAATCCAGTGGTATACTCAACTGCCTCAACTGCCCCCAACATCAGAGCTGGCTGAGCTGCCCTTTAGTCACCACTTCTTCCCACCCCTGTCAAGATTTCACAGCTTTTGCTGTAAGCAGCATGGACAGCCCACTTGTGCGTCCATACCGTGTTCTTATTGAGCACAGCACAAAGCCAAAAGAAGATGGATAAGATCCTCATCGGTCATTGCGCTGTAGAGTTGTGTAGCACGAAGCTAACACGAGCAGCGCAGCTTTGCTGGCTGCAAACTTATTTGCGCAGAATGGGCCACGTGACCTCATAGGATTCTAACCCTCTAACCCACAAGTAACAAATACAGCTGTCGCAGCTATAGACAATATGCGTTCCCAAATACCTTCTGAAATGCACGTGGTTTGATCCACACTACGCCGCCTGGACCGCATGATTTACTTATGAGCAAAGCGGACCAGGATCAAAATTGTCAAAAATCAACAAATGCCCAGAACAACTTGCACCTGAAGGAGATTACCGATGCCAAACCAGAGTGGAGAGCTTCAGTGATGGGCTACAAGTCATCAGCATATAATAATCCTTCGAAAGAATCGAGAACCAAGGACCACGCAAACAAAGTACATTGAATACCAAATAATTTTACAAAAAGGTTTGGCAACCAATGTTTGCATACACATTATGTGTGTAAATGTTTGCCCACTGTTTTTGTTTTAGGTATGTAGATAATCATTTGTCAATGATCAACATTCTCCTCAGGGTAATCATTCTAAATGCCTCCGTAGTTCTGTACAATGAAAGCATTGTAAGCAACATGCCAATGCTTGCCCGCACTCACCAATCAAACCCGCTCATCTCAGAAGGTGGCGTAAGAGACCAGGCGAAAGGACAATTTGTTCGTCTGTGCCTCGAAGGTCCTCTGCCACCTCTTCCTCGTCCTCACGTTTTGCAGCAGCCTCCTTCTCCTTCTTTTCTGCTTGCTTTTTTGTCCTAGTATTGTCCTTCTCAGTTTTCTCTGCTAACTCCTCTTGTGTTGCTGGCCTGGTCAGAGGAGTAGTTACTGCCTCAGCTTCAGAACTTGCACCTGCACTTGTTTCTGTCCCTTTTGCCTTCAATGCATCCAAAGTCTTGCGTGCAGAGACAATCGTGTTCTTGGACAACTTCAAGAAGGGCAGGCCAAGGTCAATCGAGCCTCCGAGGTGTTGGACATCGATCTTGACAGATCCAAACTCCAATGTAGCCTCACTGTTTCCAGGTGGGACCGAGCAAAGCCAAGCAGCACAGCACAAAGGCGACTTCACCGCGACATCGGTTGCTTGCCGCGCTGTGCAGGGAACCAAGTAGAGGTTGAAGCCCATGTTTGAGAAGTACTGGGACCTCACACAAAAAACATGACAAAACTGCAGAGAAAAACACCTAAGCACCAAAACCAAAGGACCAGAAACAGAACAACACACACACACACATGCGGCATTAATTAAGCATTAAACATCGACCACCAAATTGCTGGGAGCACCAAGACAAGAACCCAGGAGCCCACGTACAACACAACATCAGGTCAGGTGACAAAATTTCAATCAATGTATAAAACATCCCAAACCACTTCAAGATACTTTACAAGCAGCTTTTGCTTCAGAAATCCTGATGGCTGTCCGCAAGGGAGTGGAACAAACCTGCCGGCAAAAAGCAATTTCAAGTCGCCAAGTTTGGACTCGTCGTTCGTTGAACAAAAGAGCTTGTTTTTGCAGGCATGCACCAGATCCAAGCAGGCATCCTTCAATCCAGGCGCTGCGCTAGTGCTTGCAACATCCTGGGACCACTCACCCAGAAAATAACTTGTGGCAGCAGCAGCGGCGATCTGAGCTTGCCAATGCTTTTGGCTGGACAAGTCCCAGGGATGGTTAGGACGAGCCTTGACTCCCAACTTGTCATCGTCGACGACGAGCACTCCGCTGGCGATGTTTTTCTCATCACCCCCTTCTCCCACTGACTTGACAATTTTTTCGATGTCCTCCTCCCACTGCTTCCAAGACATAGACTCCTTGTGTTTCTCCTTCTCTACGATGAAGTCACCCACCACAGAGATTACGTTGTCCTTCTTCATTTGGAGTGCCTCCATCTTGGCAATGAATTGGTCAACTGAATCGCAATCTTTTCTGGCAGCTTTGACTTCCGTTGGCAATCCCTCAAACCCTGGCAAAGAACCAATATCACTTTCACCCTCAGAGCTGGTGGCATACAAAGACTCTGCCACGATCTGCCAAAGGTTCTTGATGGATTTCCGGGAAAGTTTTGGAGTCTCCAAAGCCTTGAACTCATTCCACTCATGGGCGCTTCTTGGTTTCATGCTTGCTGCGTCTGCACGGATGCCACTGACAGACACAATGAACTTGCGCCACATTGCTACCTGTGGGGAGGGGTGAGTGATCAAGCGAAACACTCTGTGCGTGTGTGTTTATGCGTGTGTGCTCTCTACCGATACTTGAGTAAACTTGTTAAAAACCCAAGTTTCCACCGGACAGAACTTGCTCATTTCCCTGGCTACCTAACCTTGGAATTTCTATTGACAAATATTCTACAAGTGCGCATGTGTGTCTTGTGTGTGTGTGTGTGGGTCATACATGGTCAGACACCCACATGATGCACTAAACACAAACGTATTGAAATTGAGGATTGAGGATTGTTAGCGGATTAAATATGCAATTGTCAAATGGTCCACACAATTTACTTGTTTTCAGTAAAAGTCAGACGCGCGCATGAAATGATCTGAGCTATGTTATATAAGTGCATGTGTCTTCTGTCCTCATTCACTGGTTTACTTGAATTTACTTTTCTGGTAACCTTGAGAAATCTAGGACATTGTCCCATTTTTGTGTGGGTGAGCATGTCATGCGAATACTTGAGCAATACTTAAGCTGCAACTTGTTTTTCAAAGGTCTAAAAATGTTGGATGATGCATTGGGGAAAAACCCATCGTGAAGGCATAGAGTCGTAGTGTCACGTTAACTATTTATTTGTTTAAATTGCAATGAACAAACAAATATGCAAAGCTGACCTATGCCACGGAATGATTCTGGAAACGAAAGCTTACTGAATTCAAATCAGCAAAAAGCCCACGACTTGGCGATGATGTTTCGTTGATCCTCACTAGCAGTTGCCCAATGGTTCTCGTCTGCAAACTCGATGTCAAGAGCGGAGATTTGAGAAACAATTTGTCGTAGAACAAGCAAGGCCGAAGAGAACAGCTTGGCCACCTCTTCCACAATGGATGCGCTCGGATTTGCTGTCGCAAACACTTCTAACTCATCTTTCGCAGATTGAACCCCTCCCATAGTGTAAAGGCAGCGATGGCGCAAGAAGAACATCACATTCTCAAAGCACCAAAATGAAGCAAGGAGTGGTTTCAACTTGGTTTTGTGACTTGCCAGGGCTGGACTGGCGAGAAGGTTTTGCGACAACTCAGTCATGCCGGCTTCAGTGTCTCTTGCCCCAAGCAGGCAAACACCAATCTCCATGAGCATAGGATCAAAAACACTCAAGATCACACCGCCAACGACCCCAAGCATGTCAGAGATCAAGTCATCCTTTGACACCGATGTGGTGTTCCCACTTCCATACAAACTCCCAAGCTTGCTCCGAACCAACTTCTTCACCTCGCAGGACGAGAAACTTGTGAATTTGTATCAAGTATCAAGTAACCACCTCTATGATTTCAACCCATATTGTCAATGTCATGTAAACTAGTAAACCCTCAATGACTCAATGATTCACATGTTCACTTTCAGTTTTTAGCTGCTGCCCCTCCAATCAACTGCAGATGGCTTCTTTCAAACCATGTGTCTGTGAAAATAAAAAGCGTTACATGTAAGTAGGACTAGAAGTAAAACTACCCCCCCATGTTTTCAGATTTGATGATCTCATCAAACCAGTCAACTTGCCGCTATCAATGTCACAAATCATCCTAGATTGTGGGCATGCTGAAATCCCTGACCATGCCTTGTTGACAACTTGTATGCAGCTCGGATGGTTTTCCAAAACCACGGCCAGAGTGGGCACCCTCGCAGGATCAAAATCAGAAGGAGTGTGTTCACCTGAGCCCAACACGTGTTGCAATGTAAGAAACGATGGGTGATTGATGACTGTGTGCTTGACTCAGTCCTCTCATTCCCTACCAGCTTGGTATGAAAACAAAGAAACTTGAAACCCTTTGCTATTTGTTCCCAGGAATTACATCTTCAAACTTGCAGTGAACTGCAATCCATCATACGATCGTTGGACTGAGTCTATAGTTTACAGGCACCATGGTTGAACTTTAGCACGGGGTGATGGTCCATTTGCAACAAGTTGCTCGTGAAATCGCCAAAGTTGTCTTCCATAAAGGAAGCAGTGGAGACTGAATTTGTTTGCCGCAGGCAAGCACTCAACCGTTGGTAGTAGCAGAGATCATTCTCACCTTCATCCTCCTCATCTGCCGGCTCTTTGTGAGCAACTCCATCGCTACCACCACGAAGATCCTCTGGCGGCACATCTGGGTCACTGCATCGAGCTCGAAGGGCATGTGTCCGGTTGAGGTAGGACTTCAACCATTTTCGGGCCTTTGACCAGGCAGAGCACTTCTCAACGCCGGCTGAGTCGAGCTTCTGCTCAAGCGCAAACAGTACTCCAAGCTCAAGAGCAAAAGCAACGCAAGCATCACGGCGTTGGTTCGCAGGAACCCGCTCCAACGTATAGTTGATTGAGTTGAGCAAGTCATCGCCAAAAACAGCTTTGCGCGAAACACCTTTGGAGTCAACAACTTCTGACACAAAATCATCACCAGCCAAGCCATCATCGCGCTTCCTCTTCTTGGCGGCTGCCTTTTTGGTTCCGGCTTTAGCTTTGCCCTTTCGACCTGTCCCGGTTCCTTCACCACCATCTGGTTCTGCTGATACCGGATCACTTTTCTCTTCTGGTCGCTTCGAAAGCTTGGAGTCTGCCATGGGGGCTAGCATAACCTCCAATTTGTCGACATCTGATGGTTTCACAATGGAGAAGGGCACGCACCATTCGGTCCGACCAGCTGGAAGGTGAGGGACTGAAGTATCAGCCGCAGTAGGCAAAGCAAACTTGAGCATTGTCAGTACCTTAGGGTTTCATTCATTGGCACCTAACACCTATTTGTCTGTGGAATCAAAGGGTCACACTGTTGAAAATGATTCCAAACGGATGGTGGGTTCCGTTGGGATTGAGTTTGGTGGTTTTCAGGAGCACCAAAACTTCAACATAATAACCCAAACAACAGTTGCCTTTCCACACTTCGTACAGTCGCCCCGAGATGCCCAGAGTTGAAATAGATCTAATTAGGCATGTCCCGAATCCCACATCCTACACAGTTGGGCTGTTGTGTTGAATGTCTCAATCATTCTCAAAACCACCGACCCTTCCACAACTGAAAAGAAATAAATAGCCAAAGCAAAGCCTAAAGAACCAGGCTTCCCCATGTGCAACAAGAGTGATCTTTGGATTGCAGCGAATCCAAATTGAATGCCAGGAATTTGCGAGTGATATTGTTCGCCACCTTGTAGACGCAACCTGCATCAAGGTCTGCAGCGCGGTTGAAGTCTACATGCTGCCAGCACCACTCCAAAAATTTGGCCCAGAGGCCGTGTTCGATCATCCTTTTTCTGAACATGGTGGCGTTCTGAAATTCCCTGTAGGATGGAAACCGCCCTGGGAAGATCTTGTCGATGTAAGCTTTCACCGACTTTTCAAAATCTTTGTGTGATGAAGTCATTGGGGGGCTGAAGTCGTTGGCCAAGTGCTTCATCAGAGCTGGTTCGATCTTGTTGAGCGCTTCAAGGTGCTCTACCAGGGACGGTTTGCTGGCAGCCCGATTGAAAGTATTGCCCCAATCTTTCATCCACTCCAGCACATCCTGGGAGTTGCGTGGGTGAGAACAAGAAACCTATTTGATCAATGTAAACAAGCTACTAAATTACTTTCAAACCTGGAAATGCGCGCAATGTTTTCCCAATTTGGTTTTACTCTTTACCAATTAATATCAAGTCTCTGAATGATTCATCCTAGTGGTGGGTCCCAGTGTTGGGCTAATGTTGGGTAGCTTTTCCTAAAAGCTGTTCCTTTGTCAATTGCAGTATTCAAATCTCATGTCCCCTGGAGCTAGGGGGCTGCCCGCATCTAAATCTACAAAAACAAAAATGATGGGACCCACAAGCACATACAAAGAGGCAGATGGGGTCTTCTCGTTGAAAATGGTCACGTCTGCAATGCCATCCTGAACACTTCGCCCAACCTGGGTAGAATAGAAGGCTGCCTTCTCCTGCAATGCCATGGTGAAGACGAATCGAAACCTAATCATACCTATCAAAATGACATGCCACAAAAACAAAGCCATAAAAAGCCCGCTAAATCTGGTGTTTATCTTGTTCTGAGGGTTCTAGGAAGGCTTCCCAAAGTCTTTCATCAACTGATATTGCCAAACCCTTGCATCACCCCAAGATCAGGCTGTGGAGAATCAATCAATGTTGGAAATCCAGACTACTGGAAAGAAGAGTCCTGCTCATTCAAATCAATGATGTTGGACTTGGAAGAATTCTCCGAGAGCCAATCTTGAACGCATTCGTACAGCGCCTCTATGAGTGTTGCGCTTGTCATCATATGAAGTTCACGATTGTCCATGCTGTCTAGGCTTCCCAAGTCTTTACCCTCTTGGTTGGACCGCCGTCGGGCAATGACCCACGCACTTCCACGAACCTAGGGTTTCAGGACAAGCCGAGCTGTTTTCAATTTGAAAACGAAAACATCTTGAACATATTGACATACTGAACATATTGTAGCAAATGACATATATATATATATACATATATATATATACACGTACGTATTGGTTCCAAAGAATTAACATCGACCCAAATCCCAAAACCTTTACCCATGTGCTAATTCCTCCAAAACATATATGAATACATATCACATATGAAAGATCGCTTGTATTATCATTGCTGTTTGTCTTCACCGTCAATAGACATGACATAGAATAAGATTCCAATTGGATTTGATTAAAATTTCAAAGATTAGTCACCCTAAAACGAGACCAGGGGCTCCACGGGCGAATCCATACTCCTTGAGCAAAGACTTCAAATGATTCCGATGGGAAACCTCGTTGCGATTGTTGAGGCGGTGCCTCACAAAGATAGGTCGGCCTCAGATTTCGAACGCAGAATCCCATGAACAAAGCCACATAGTGGATACATTGAGACAGAACATGCAATGCAGTGAGCATGCGTGTGTTTTTTCCAAGTTACTTCAAGTTCAATTTGGGTGAGTCCTCTTTAAGATGACCACAAAACAACCAGCTTGTTCTCTATGAATCCAGCAAAGCAAAAACCGGCAATCAAGATGCCAAGAACCCATGCAGCACAACAAGTTATCATACCTTGGCCCATCAACACCAACCAACCTGATTTCTCAGTCGTTGTAAATGGAACAAATGCCCGCTAAGCTTTTCAATGTAGGAAACCAAGACACCAAGCGAATCAAAAAGAGGTGAGGTGACAAACTCCTGCTGCACGTAGAGTTTCCAAATCAAATCCTGTCGAGCACGGCCCTTCTCGGAGAAGCGTTGTTCCACAGTCAGCGGTCCCTCGTCGAATGGACCATATTGCTCACTCATCTCGCTGCTCCCCGGTTCCACCGCTGCGCGCGCCATACTGAGAGGCAGGTACTTGTTTTTTTGTTGGGGGGCACACATCAAATACCAAAGGCCAATCAATTAAAATCATTGGCATCGCTATCAGATGTGATTCTTGGTTGTTGATTATCGAACGCATTGCATCTTGCATTGTTGCAACATGTAAAACAAGTTCATCACCATATGGCATGAAGCATGAGGCATGAAGCACAAAATTCTTCGGTGATAGGCAAGAATTGCGCGAGCCGCATGCATGGTCAAGACCTGGTATGCCATGGTCACCACCGCACTGTCTACTCACCCCACTCACACCCACACAACATGCCACAGAGCTACAACCCCAGCCGTGCTCGCTTCCCGCAATCTTTCCAATTTCCTCCGGGTGAGGCCCGAGGCTGATAATCTGTTTGTCAAGATGAGTCATCGATTTGATCATAGATGATCAGACAGCAGCACAAGATACTGGCGGAGGGTCATCGAGCAAACAAAGACTTGTGGCGGTGAAGCCAAATGTCAAAAAAATACGATAGCCTCCGTCCAAAATCATGCTGCTGTGGACTTATTTGAAAAGCCTGGTCTGGCACGTTGGTTTCAAAGAAACCTGTCCAGCGAAGTCAAAGGAAGCACCAGAAGCCCAATGATACAACTGAAGTAATTGAAGCCTACCTAACCAAAACAACAACGACCACAACAAGACAAACACATTCCCATTGATGTGATTTGTTCATTCATTCACCACCTGAAATGAATTATCAAGGGGTCAACCGGCAGTTCAGTTTGACACCAAACAGAGGGAAAGTTCCCGGATATCCGGGCACGATCAGTATGCGGACACACTGGCCGTATTCTTATGAGTCTTTTTCCTGGCATGGAAAACTGGCATGTGTTTGCCATCGCAAAATCAAAGCTTTTGTATTGTCAATGTACCGTCGGAATGGCTGAAACGTAAGCCAACAATCTATAAATACTATTAAATGCTGGTAATGGTTCACAATCGTGGTGGTCGTGTTTGTGGCGATGGCATCCCCTAATCCCAGTCTCCAGGCTGAAAAAGATGTGCTTGGTTCCCAAGCCCAAAACGATGCTTGTTTAGCATCACAAATTGCACACAAATCCCAATGTGCGCAAAACAAAATTGTTCAACATGGAAAGATGATTCGCGACTGTTCACTTCGAGGTCTTAGACTTGGTACCCTTTTGCTTGGTGTTCTTTTTACTGGTACGGCCAGTTTTAGACTTGGCCATGTTCTTGTTCTTGGTTTTTTTCAAAAACTTTTGAGTGCCCTTGCCTGCACCCTTTCCCTTGGAAAAGCCTTTGCCGGTAAGACTGGTCAGATCAAAGGCCAGCTGCTCTGCATTCACTGCCTCCTCGATCTTCCGCAATGTGCACTGGCAAGTTGCGGTGAAGAGAAAGACCACATGCCTTAGGATAAGCTGGCGGCCCTGCTGTAGAACCTACCGCGTTCGAAGGCACAACAGATGCATGTGGCATGATCATGATCTAAAGCTATGTGTTGTCTCAAAGGCTCAAATAGTCACAGCTAAACTCTCCTGAGTACAAACTATCATACAATGAAATCAAGTTTACTCTCTGAACTCTCTAACCTTCGTTTACCAGAGTGACAACAACCCCTTAGAAACTACTTTGAGTAAGCGAAAAGTCAAAACTTGATTGTAAATACATTAATCATTGCAAGATGCAAGAACGACCCAACCACCGCACAATTCATACCATTCCCGACTTGGCCACCCATCGCTGCTCGCGATCTGTTCATCGCAATGTTGAAGGAAGTGGCTGCATCTGCAATGCACTGATTCGCACTTGGAACAATGAGCTCCTGTCGGATTGGAAGCGCCTGGTAAAGAGCACACTCCTCTGGACAAAGGAAACGGCCTTCACCTTTTTCTGGCTGCACCCACACAATGCCAAGATTGCGAATCAAAGTGAAGAGCTTTCCTGGGTGGGAAACGATAGGACGCTGATCACAATTCTGGTTGAGGTTGTAGCATCGGCCACCCCCGAACTGAGCAATATAGAGATCCAAGTTCTTCTCTTCGACTTTTGTCAGCACAGCACGATGAGGGTTCTTGGCAGAGCAAACAGTGGTCCATTTCTTGCCCTTGGCCTTAGGCATCACGAGTTACAAGTTGGTTGGCTGAACGCACTGAAGATCAACCTTCCAGAACCTATGTTGGTTAATCTTCAAAGACATGTGAAACTTTATTTCATAGACATTGCAGCCAAAATAGGTCAAAGAAGAATTTGATTGACCCACCCACTTACCTACCCCCGCTTTGGCCTTTTGAGGCGCGACCTTGGTCGCGCTATTCTAGGACCTCTTCCATCAATAATTTACCGACGAAATATCTAACAACTCTTACCGTGAGCGCCTCTCAACTCACGCGATTCTTTACAGCCTTCCAATTCAAAGGGTTTCGAGAAATTGTGCGACAGTAATTGCAAGAACACCAAACAAACAAAGACAACCTGGACTAGATAGCTGCTGACTATATTCCACACATTGAGTGGCGAACAATCTTGGCAAGACTTTCACACATGTTGGAAAACGGCACTGGTCACTACCCACCAAGATCAGCATGTGCTAGCTCACTCTGCCTCCCCCTGAATAAAACCCCCCACCACAAGTCCCAAAGCCCACTGCTAGATAGAGGAAGCCCAGGAGAACCTTGTAGGAGCTTTTATGTTGACGGTCGAATCCAAAAAGAAAATTAGTAATTTCCTGCATTGGTGGTTTGTCCTAAAACATTTTCCAGTGTTGTATGTCCAACATTGTTTGTGATAAAGTGGTATCCCCACGCAACCGAATAGGATCCAGGACTGACAAAATTTAATTGAGAAGAAGCACTTGGCTCTTGGGCCTGGCCATTGCCCAGCGAAGATCACGGTTGAGCTCTTTCTCCGTGCCAATCATGATGTCGGAGACACCTTGGCTGGCATCAGACTGACACGGCTGCCTGGGAGACATGCCTCCCAGCGGGAAAACAAGAGTGCTTCCGTGAATAAAACACCCAAAAAAACCAGCTCCAACTGGAGCTCCAACATGTTTTTGCTCTTGCATTTTTCAAGCCTTAAAAAACTTATTTGTATGTAAGCCTGGGAGTGTTTGAGCTGATCCTGTAGGTCCTTTATAATCCATTTGAACCATATATGTTCAGGATAGTAAACCTGTTAAACAATTTAGTTTCGGGCTGGAATTGTTGTTCCAGGTAGGTGCCTTTAGCCTTTAGACCGAGTTGCCCAGCTCATCGCCATTCCGGAAAAAAAGAGGGATCACATTCTTCAAGCTGCTGAATTTTGACTGGACTTCAGACTTCAAAAGCAAAACTCCATAGAGCCGGGGGCGAGGCCCCACCATTCCCCACTGCTCGCTGTTGATCTTCATGGTGAATTGGTTGTACAGATCACCCAGCATGCAGTCCATGACTGAAGGTTTGTACTTGTCGCTGCATTCGTAGGTAATGACGGGCTCCTCCCAAAGGGAGGCTATACACGTGAGCAATACGAGAGGAGCTATCTGCTAATATGTGTTCACCTTAAAGAACATAAAATGTACGAAACATGAACTGCTTGGCAGTGGCTTGCCTATGTTATCGAAGCTCTCCTATAACGAGAAAATAACGGGAAAATGATGTCAAACAACCAAACTCAAAACGCATTGTCTTGTCAACAATCGACCTGACTCACCCCTTGTCCCCGAAAACATCTCCACACAGATGTTCGGACACATTTACGTTGGATAGGAAACACAATTTGCACACTTGAGTCTGAAAACATGCAAATTTTTTTTGATACCGTCCTTCTGGCGACGGCGCTGGGCTCCCCATCCGCAAAATGCTTCGAAATCTTTTCCATCAGTTTGCTTTCTCTTGCCAAAAGGGCTCCAGCTCACACATGGAATTCCAGCCACGTGAAAGGAAGCACGCAACATCTTGCACGACTCACCGTGCAAAGTGCATGGTGCGATGTCCACAGCAGCACCATCTTTCTTTGCAATCTCAATGAGTTGATCTGAACGATTGGATTGGTCCTTTTGGCTATTCAAATCATTGATAGCATCCAATGACTTGGCTGACCAAAAGTCCAGCACACTCTTGAAGATATGGCGAGGTCTTGATGGGTGCTTTTCAAGTTCATCTCGAGAAGGCTTGTAAACTCAGCAGCAAACAGCTCACCCCAAAAAATTGATGTCGGATAGTTCTTGATTTGATCACTAGATTCTACAGTTCCAAAATTCTAAAGTATCAGTCGTGGTAACATGTGAGCAAATATACAAATATCAACTTGCCTATTGGCATCAACCGGTAATTTACTGAATATTGTTTGCAACTAGGTTAGTTTTCAAATATAAATATAAATATATATATATATATTTACTTACATAAATAAATAAATAAATAAATAAATAAATAAATAAATAAATAAATAAATAGATAAATATATATCTATATATATATATAAACAAATATGTTTTGTAAGTATTGAAAAAAAAGCCAAACTATAGAGACGAGCATCATAATCTCTAATAAAATCCAACCGAATGTATGCCATATCTTCCAACATACTACTGGAAGTTTCTGTGGTTTGAAACGAATATTCATAATACAACACTTTTGATATCTTGTCCAACGCCCTGCTGGAACCTTGTCATACCATCCAGCACCCTCCCAGAACCTTGTCCTACCTTCCGGCACCCTGCTGGAACCCTAGCTTACCCTCCGGCACCCTGCCGGAACCTCATACCATATCTTCCGGCAGCCTGCCGGAACCTGATCATACCTTCCGTCACCCTGACGGAACCCTAGCTTACCTTCCGGCACCCTGCCGGAACCTCATACCATATCTTCCGGCAGCCTGCCGGAACCTGATCATACCTTCCGGCACCCTGCCGGAACCCTAGCTTACCTTCCGGCACCCTGCCGGAACCAAGTACCATACCTTCCGGCAGCCTGCCGGAACCTGATCATACCTTCCGGCACCCTGACGGAACCCTAGCTTACCCTCCGGCACCCTGCCGGAACCTCATACCATATCTTCCAGCAACCTGCCGGAACCTGATCATACCTTCCGGCACCCTGCTGGAACCCTATCCTATAGTTTACTAGCTTTCTGGAACAATACCAGAAACTTATATTTATTTGAAAAAAATACTATGCACATGTTGTTGTCTGCTGATGTGTGACATAACTTACCCAAACAAACAATCATCCAAACAAATAACATATGTTGGTGTTGCTTTAGTATGATGGGATAGCACAATGATGTACCCTAAGCGCATTATGGTTTCTGATGGTAAGCAAACAACTTGATCCCAAAATATCTTATTTTGTTTTCCTTCAGGTTTCAACCGACCAAATTCCATGGCCAAAAAGCTTTCCACGGCTGAGAGATGAACTGGACAGCTCAATTTTTGGCCTTGGCTGCTTGGAGCTCGACTTGCCAAGTCAGCCGCCATAGCAATCAATGCCTCAAGAGCGACGAATGGAACAACCCTTGGCAACACTAGAGCAAACAAATTAGAAACCAACCAGCCCCTTTTGCTTTGTCCTTTTGGGTAACATTTGATTCCCCAACAACATATTCATCCTCCACAAACGTGTCACATAGAAAACTATCACCGTAAGCTTATCAAAGGATCAGTGCCAGGGCAATCGATTCCACTGAATGCAGTAGAATAGGACCGCTTGCGCAAGTGATGCGCAACTAGTTCCAAAGCACCCGACGGCATCACCTTTTGGATCACATCATGGTTGTGGGTTGCCCACGACATCATTTCATCCAAAGTCTTCACTTTCGGCCGTGGTGGGAAAGGTCCCTTGGGTGGTACCATGCCCTCTTTGGAGCATTGCATCGCACAACAAAAGCGCATGTTTTTCTCAACCATTCCACGGCTGTAGCCAAAGTACTGGCACATGTTCCCCTGTGCTGGCGTTGTCTCTTGGTTTGGTTCAACAGCTGGTTGCTGCTTTGGTTGCGATTCACTTTGTGTCTGTTTCAATTGGTTGGCGGCATATTCCACAGCCCATGAAAGCATTCGATTCTGCTCGGCAATCATCTGGTCTACATGGCTACTACCCCCTTCAACCGCAGACTCCTTGGAGCTTGAAGCAGCAACAGTTTGAGGTTGTTCTGGGGCAGGTTGAGCTGGTTCTTGGTCAGGGAAATTTCCAAGAATCATGGTGTCCTGGGACAACATGGCATCATCATCGTCATGGCGCCGTGCTTGGTGGTCCTGAGAAGCGGGAATGGAGATGACAACCAAGAGAACCAAGAGCTGCTAAAGATAACTAAAGATGTCAGTGACTGGGCCATGGCCCAACAACAACCAACAAACAATTGGTAAGTAAGCAAGCTGCCACAGAAAAAAAAAATAAAAGATAGAAACAATCTGTCTGGAGGAATACAAATGATTTGGGGGTTAGCCTTCTAGCATAGAATGATAATACTTGGCAGTGGTGAGATCACAACGTTTTTATTTTTTAAGGGTCTTGCAAATACATACTGGCATGACATCCTGAAACCTTTTGAGCAAGCGTGACCGGGCCATGAGTTTGGAAACCTACCCCACCAAAGCTTCATTTAGTGTTAAATTGTTTTTTCCAATTGCCAATGGTCCTCTTGCGTTAGTTTGAGCACGTGTGTTGAAACTGTGTTGAGACATACCCACTTGTATGCCCCAGTGTCCATCGGAGAAACAGCTGCGCTACGTTCAGTAGTCTCAACATTGCAGCGAACATCAAGCGACACACGCGAAGTGGCAGAGGCCGCAGTCGCCATCAGCTCCATGGAGGAAGCCTGTTGGCACCCTGCGGCACTCCTAGAAGTGTCACTTGCACTAGCCTGCGCACGGAGCATTTGCGCAACCTTTCCCGAACGCTTCTGCTTGGTTGCGGCGCCCGTGCTCGTCAAGGAGACAGAAACCTTCAGGCCAAGAAATCATGGCTTTGCCTAATCAAATGGATGGGGTTGTTAATTTGTGGTCTCGTTGGCTGGAACGAATCACAACTGCACTAGCATCACTAGCAAAGCAACTCAGTCCAAATCAATTACTTGCACACCACATCACACCACTACGTTCATGACAAAACATGATCTTGAATTTTGAATTTGAATCTGTTGAACTGGGCAATGAAATCCATCTTCCCCCTGACATGGGTTTTGTTCCTGCCTCGGCAGATGTTTTTTTCTCCAATGATGCATCTTTCACCATTGCTTTGAGAATTGGTTCTCAAAAACTGCAAAGTCTAGGCCTAAGCAATCGAGTCAGCAAATCCCCAAGGCTAATTGTGAGCCTGAGCCGTCAGCGATCCAGTTGCGAGAATTGATTTTGCTCCAAATGCAAATAAGGATATTATCTCCAAATACAATTTCACTGTATTTGTACAAACACATGTGCAACAAATGGTTGTTGTCAAGTCGTCACACTGCCACACTGTACTAATTTCATTCTGTCTGCGATGAACTATCTGTTTCAAAAGAGCTGGAACATGTTCAGGTTGAAATGTCTACGCGCAGCACCGGGAGCATGGATTGTTTTCTTTCTGAGTTCGGAATGGAAATCCCAGTCAAACCACCTTTCTGATCTAAGCCTTTGGCCCAAACAGAATTGAACCTGCATCTTCTAAAGCTGTCAGCACCCCCTTGCAAAGTGGGCAACTGGTTTGCCTGAATGGTAACGGAAATTTACATGGTTGGTCCTGCTGCTCTGCCAGCTCAAATGCTGACAAACTTGACAGTTGAGATCCGTCGTTGTCTTTGCAAGTATCCCTGTAAAAAGATGCAACCACGCTGCACAAATTGAGTGGCAAATGGTCACCATCACTTCCACTTGCCTGCAGCTCACCTGTGTCACCTATGGATTGGTAGCTCTGCGGGTTGAGATCGTGAAGTCGGCTGGCCAAAGCTATGCAACATTCCTGGTGACTGTACAATTGGCAAATTGGACACAAGTAGACGGCCAAACGCTTGCATACAAAGCACGAACCAGGGTCTCCCTCATCGGTTCCATCACACACTGCTGCTGCAGAACTCAAACATGTGTACACGGAATGGATTTGTTCAGGGACAGGGGTCCTCCAACATCCAGTGGCTTTCACCAGGGCAGCACCACAGTCATGAAGGATCACCCTGGCCCTGGAAGAATGAAAAAGATGCCCTAAGTTGTCATCTGATTCACCATTGACCAACCTAGCTGGGGCTCGCCAAACAAATCTGCCGCGCTCAATGCGAAGCCTCCTGCCCCAGTATCTTCCAGGGATGTCCCAATGCACAAATTGAATTGTTGACCCAGCACTTGCCACTGCATCCGAACCCGATGATGCACCAGTATCAATGTTGTCAAAGAAATGAACCAGGGAGATGCGTCGGAATAAAGAATCAGTCATCTCACGGGAATCGAAAAACTTCTCACCAAAAGATTGAAACGCCAAAGCCATCTTACCTAGCTGGTTTGCCCAAATTTGAGCATCTTGTTCAGTTGACATGCCAAAGGAGGAAACTGCCGGATTGGCATCCTGTTGGCAAGCCAATTCCAACAAACTTTCCTCCGCTTCTTCCTCAGGAGTTAGCAAGCCGTTGTAAGATTCCGCAGCTTTCTTCATGCAATTAGTTACGCGGTCAGGATGCAGATCGTTGGCCTTGTCAGATGACAAGCTTTGGATGGCCTGCTTAACGGCATGATCCCCAACAGCTGCTTCCAAGTTTTGCATCTGACGTGTGTTCTCTTGAATTTCACCAGTACCTCCGCTAGCTGGAATGGCAGGAGGCCCACTTGGAGCTGCTGCATTCGTATACTTAGAATCAGCCGCAATGTTGGAAGACAACTCAGTGATTTTTTTGTGTTGGCTGTTTCGAAATTGTTTTTTTTGTTCATCGACTACCCCATCATCTTCCTCGCTATCTGCACCTGCTTCTGCCTCAGAAATCAATTTGCCCAATTCATCCAAAAGAGATGAATCTGATTCTGCATCTTGTTCTTGTTCAAGGTTTTCATTGTTTTCATGTGATGCAGCACTGGAGAAAATTTGGTTTTGCCGAGTTTTTTTGCTACCACGCCTTTTCCTGCCAACTGTGGCCAAATTGCTAACGATGCATTGTTCCTGGCCAACCATGGTGGCTTCAATGAAGCTGGACAAAGACCAACGCAACTCCTGTCGCGCAACCTAGGTTGGCCGACCCATGGGGGCCAAAAGGAAACACCACAAGATTTTGCAAGAATTAGATTGCAATGGCATGGCCTGGATGTATATAACCTACAATGTTTGCCACGCATGAAGGTCTTTAGGATAAAACCAACTGCTGGTTTCAGGGACCCTGAAAAAAGAAAAGAACATAACCAATAATTGTTGAACCGGCTAGCCTGCATCTGTGTATGCCCAATTGACAAGGTCAGCCAATAGAGCACCGAGTACTACTCGCAGAAAGATACGGCGATGTATCAAAACAAGGGACAAATTCCCTGGACATGTTTGTGAAATAGGATTATGTTTATATAGATGCACTGACCTACACTTACCAATTTCAGAAAACATAACATAATGGGAAGTTCCTGTTTTTGCATATCTTCACGTCGATTGTTTCAAGCTTTCTACAAGTAGGACACAAGCCAGGCAAACCTGAATCCTTGAGGGATACTAACCGCTTCTGAACTTGGAACACGCGAGCCGCCCATGAGCATAGCACACCATCGGGAATAGCAAGTGTGACACCAACATATACATAGCCATAGCCAACATGAGCCAACTAACAAAGGCAAACCCTTCAAATTCCCTAGCATCAAGTTCCCTTGCAAGTGCAAGAGAAGCTTCAACCCACCCCACCGTCACCCCACCCCACCACGGTCAAAAAACAATCATCACAAGCGCACATCGAAAGCACCAGGCAGTGCGCAGGCCGGAACAGACGCCCCAACGCTTGCCACCAACATCAACTGCAACACAAACATACCCAACATTAGCCAACAAGTGGCCCAATTACGCACGCTGACAGACAGCGCAGCTCATAGCATCAAGTTTGCCCACAAGTGCAAGAGAACGTTCACACACCCCAAGCACCCCACGCTAGTGAAACCCAGCAAAGCACAAACCACCAAGCCAGCGAAGCGCCAAGGCGTTGCCAACACGCTGGCCGCAGCAAACAACCAACTAGCCAAAAAGCCGCAAGCCGCAAGCATGAGCCCCAATCATTGGTCTCATGTCATCATCTCAAACGCACGGCGGCAACTGTGGCACATACTTGGAAGAGTCGTGGGTGGGCCACTACATAGGCTACGTTCATGGCTTTGTGCGTTGCCTTTGCGACATTCCGATTAAGATCTCTTTACATATATCTCTGTACATAATCATCATATTCTAGAGCCAAGTCAATGTGTATACGCGAGTGTGTATTTGAATTATATAGATACTTTCTTTTGAAACACAAATAGTTTTTGTTGTGTACATATCTCCATATTATATGATATTCACTTTGATATATTTACATTGATAATGGCTAACGGTCCAGTGGTTAATGGTCAATGGTCCAAGTGTCCATCCAACATTAGGAATTTTGAACGATGCCTCATGTGATGATGATGGCCAATGTCAAACACAATGAACCAGTGGGAGTCGTGCTGGGTCCAGCAACAACAATCATGGCCTGATTGTGATTAAAACCGATCATTATTCATTGACAATGGCTAATCTGAGTACTGACTGGTGAAATCTCGGTGAATGAAACCGTCAAATATGTTTCATACTGTTCGATGTTTGGCTGACACGCTGAAAACAATATCACGCTTAACTGGAGTACCATCATCATATGGCAACGTAAATTCATGGATGCTCCTCGTGATGAATTATGGTTGATATTGATGGTTGATACTCGGGCTGCACTGCTTGAGGCCACAAACCTGCGCAAGCGCACAAATACATACGACTATGCACACATAGCATCGACTTCTTACATTTCTATGTGCGAACAAACTTCAATACCCAAATAGATACCGGTAATTTTCTTGCTATGAGGTCTATAATCTATATCTATAACGCGCCAATGCTCTGACTTTTACTTCAGCCGGCCAACATGTACATGGGTGTATGTTTGTGTACGGAACTTCGGAATGATGTGGCTTCAGGGTACCGGATACCTTCACGGATGCCGTCAAGTGTATAAAATTGTTTGGTACTTTCCTCCCCTGATAGAAACTGATAGTCTCCCAAGCGTGGCGCTGCCCCCGTTTGGATTCAACCGCTTGGACGGATAGATTGTGTCCACGGACCCCATGGCAACCCGATAGAACTGACTGTTGGAAAGCCACTGAACCCGAGGTTTCCTTTCAGTGATTGAATGCACTTGGAGCATTGACAACAGTGGCAGGTTCTTCTCCTTACTTGTTTGATCTTTGCAACCTGGTGAGCTCCCCCATGAAACCCACAGACCAACCATCCTCAGCTAATAAACACACATCCAAACATCAAATGTTTGCATTGCGTCGAGACTCTTCAACCATACATGTAAGTTTCCGACCTTTGGTTTGCACACGCGCAGCCGCATACAGCAAATGGATCTTGCATTGTCCCCCATGAACTCACCTGTCAAAAACTTACAACTTAGCTTGCTTGTTGAACATCCGAAACATGTGTGTGTGTGTGTTTGGCTCGTAGCACAACCAAGTGGCCTGGATGAAAAGGTCCCCATCGTGTACCCATCCAGCTTCCTCAAAGAAAGAAAAAGCATCGCTGACCAGATTCTCAGTGGTAGAAAACTTCAAGGGGATGAAGAGCTTGAAAATAGGTCTATCACGTTGCCCCGCAGGAAGTTCCACATGCCCGAGAGACCAAGTTCTACGAGAGTAGTACTGTGACGCAACTAAAGCAGAACGACTCCAAAGAATGGATCTCACCGGTAGCTCATCGTTAGTTGTTTGGTACTTCACAACTTTGAATGTATAAACCATCGATCCATCAGGCGACATGCTGCACTTTGACGAGTTGGCACAAGCATGGAGAAGAGTTACCATCCGCTTCACCGCATCATCATTTGAGCTGTTCTCCACTTCATCCACTGGCCCTTGCCCTGTATCAGAAAGAGTTGGTGGAACCACAAGCTTCGCAATCGATCCTTTGGGTCTTCCCTGTTTGCTTCTGCCTCTGCCTCTGCCTCTACCTCTCCCTCGCGCCAGCACCTCTTGATCCGTAGGAGGACCTGAGCGATATGAAAAAAATCGAACATCCAACCCCGGGGAATTCAACTCATGTGGTCCAACTGCTTTTGGAAAAGTCAGCATGATTCGACAAAATCATTGAATCCAATGTTAATAGCGCATGAATCTGGTATACTACCTTTCCAAAAAAAACACTTGACCTTGTGACCTTGCGGACCTTAGACCTTCCCAACTTAGGCCGTGGCAAGACTGGGGAACAATCTGCAAGTCGGCGGCTGCATCCTGCACTGCAGGGGGTTCAACCTCTCCCAAAAGCGGTGTGTCAGCATTCCCAAAGCGAAGGATCATGTTCGCAGGCGCACACCTGAGCGATGGAAGAAATGTATTGAATTGATCTCTATTCTGCATTTCTGTGGCTAAGTTTCCAAACTTTGAATTCAATGTGAAGACTATTGTTTTTTTTTCACCCTAAACGCAGCGGAAGTTTCCAAGGGAAAGCGGCTATAATACAAAGACAACAGGAGCAAGACTTTTGCTTTCTCATCTTAAATTGCAAATATGGCAGGCAGGAGTTTCCAGGTGCAAGGGACTATAATCCGTAAGGCTTTTGTTTTCTAATTTCCGGGGGCAAGCAATTATAATCCAAAGACAGCGGGAGCAAGACTCTGCATCATCTCAATTACGAACAAGATTCTGAAGAACGGCTGCTTGGTGCAATTCAGTGCAATACTGCAAGGCATCCATCCGTGCTTCACGTCGCTCTTCTGCTGTAGCTCCCGCCAAAATTTTGCAAGACAGACTTTTCTTAATCAAAAGACGGTCGGACAGCAGAGGGAGTTTGATGTTTGGTGCCAACTCAACGATTTTTTTGATGATAGAGTTGCAACCTTCAACCTCCTGTGTCTCCAGCACAAGAAGATCAAAGGCCTCTGAGATCATTTGGTGCAACATAGGCTCCAAGCAACCACTCGAACAGCAACGCACCAAGTCATCACGAAACAAATTCAAGAACTTTCCGGTGAAAGAAGCATCCAAAGCATCCACAGGGGATGCCAAGAGTTGTGATGCTGTTTCCTTTCTCTTCTGGCATGGTTCGTTGGGGTCTTTGGTGAAAACCAACCATGCCAGCTTCGCAGGGAAGCTGGTGATAGTGGATTCAACCCTCCGATGGAGTTCGCTTGACATTTCAATCGTGCAGCAAACTATAGTCGCCACCCATTCGCTGACAGCATCTGAAGATTCATTGGCAAGCAATTGTTGTAACTCGTTCCATTTGCAATGATTGGAATCGAGCACTTGCTCAAAACTTCGCATGATTTCTGTCATCTTCCCAAAGACTAGTTGGGGCAATTTCCCAGAACACTTGGTTTCCTCACCCTCGCCTGGCTGCAGGCTGGTGGACATCAAGAAATGCAAGAGGTGACTGACAGGTTCTCGAGTCACATGGGCCTCAATGCCGTCGCGGTCATGTTGCCGCCAAGGACCATGGATAATTTGTAATTACAAAACTTTCATTCAGCGTTGGACTACAAACCTTTTCTTGGTTAGAGTTTTTAGTTAACCCTGATTAAGATTACCAGATCAGCTAGCATCCCGCTGCATCCACCACATCAAATGATGATCTGTCGGACAACTGTGCCTCCAAGAAATATGTTCAAATTCATCAAAACCGTTCCGAATCCTTGTGTGACTGCATGTTTTACACAAACCTTTGACTTTAGGTGACAAGCCGAAGCACGACTATTGTTTGAATCCAAAAGTTCTTGCTGTGCAAGTCGGCAATGGCATCCCGACGCCATCTGCCCATGACCTGCGAATAGACCTTGGAGTCCATATCCTGCGCCTCGATGGCATCCAAGTTGAGCTCTACCAGAGACTCGGCCTCTTGGTCAGGAGTACGACCGATGGCCTGAAGGGTTCCATGATAGGTCGGGCGAACCTACACGCAATACTTCTGAGGATATTATCTTGAAGAATGCTCATATACTTATACATGGAATAGGATTACAATTTTGAAGCAGAAGTAGGAAGGCATCAGCGAAGCAGTGTCAGCACCAACCAAAAAGTGTTTCTGAATTGAAAAGCACAGTGACAGAAACAAATGCATCTGGCAAACGATCATGCCCAGCATTCAATAAATACAGTTCTGCGGCTGTGATGCTACCCCACCGCCCCTTGAGCGGGCGCGGCGGCAATCGCTGCACTGCTTTTGCAAGTTGCTTCCCATATTTCAACAAGTATGCACGCTGGATTTTGGCTGCGTTCCCGGTCGCTCGCCATGTATTGATGATCTTTGCAATGGAGGAATAATGTCCTGGGAACTGCTGATGAATCAATGTTTTTTATGAAAACAAAATGCTCAAACACACGGTAACCTGGTAACAAAACCAATGGACATCTCTCAATAGGAAACTTCCAAACAAAGCCTACTAATGCTCAGCCAAAGTTCCTGGCAACCTTTTCAACTGTTTGCTGACAATCAAATGAACTTGATGCATGACGCACCGAAAACGGTGAAAGAAAGTCTTGCTGTCAGGGCGCAACTCCCGTTGGATAACCGACTCACAGCCCCGTTGGTCACCCCCATCATCTGTTACTTGAAAAATCAACCGCACTGATGTTGCAGTTTGATCCCGGGATTCGAAGGGTTGTAAGCCCATGATTTCAACTTGCCGATTGTAAATGAAATAAAGCTCAGTTCCAGTGCACGATGATGCAATGTATTGCAGATCTGCTTGGCAATCACGAACTCTATCTCGAAAGGGCAAACTGGCAATTTCCATCTCTGAATCTTGCGATGGAATGAATGTGTGCGTCAATGCGGAACAATATGTTGACTTAGCTGTGCATGTGTGCACCTTTGATCTTTGAGAAGCACATGAATTTGTGGCATCTCCCCGAACCACATGCACCTGATAAGTAAACAAACCAGAAGATTCTTCCACATTTGCCAAAGCCCGTTGATGCCAGAGCTGCTGGTCAGTCACCACGGTGCCGGCAAGCAAATGTTCCCATCCTCAACGAATCCCACTGCCACACTGCTACATGATGATGGGGACATGATGACGGGGCAGATGAGGCTAGCTAACATCAACTGATAACTCAGAACACGAAAACATTAGGCTTTCATTTCCAAATACAAACAGCAAATCTAAACCTTCTTGCCACCAAACACACCTGACTGGTCAACATCATCTACTGTTTCATTTCACTTCCTCCCCATGGGTTTCAATGAAAGTGAGAGAATTGGATTGAATTGGATCAAATTTCACACGTCCAACTATTTCCAACTAAGCCCTGGGCGGGCCAAGCTCGTGCGGTGAGTGTTGTCTGCTTCAAGCATTGACAAAGTAGCCGAGCAAGAAGAATGCCCAACATTTCGCGCCAAAGCCAGCTTGTACCCACTGAAAACAGTGAGTCGGTTGCGAAAGGCTGTCTTCTTTCGACGCTTGCTGCTGACATACAACTGTGTCTTTTGCACAAGCTGATGCAGTTTCATTTCAGAATCTTTCTTTTGGTTTCTGGATTTCTTCTGCCAATACAATGCTTTACGACGCGCTTTTCGAACCATAGCTTTTGCAACGGCATCTGAACCAGTAGGTGTTGCCGGCGTTGCCGCCCCCATTCTATTGGCTGCCCTCACCCAATCAGCTTGGTGCGCAACAACGAATTTGCGAAGTTCAGAAGCACTAAGATCATCCAAGTTTGAAGGCAATTGAGGAATGGAAAGCGAACCTTGTAAATTCACTGGAGGGCTGTTATCCAAACTGACAAGCTGGGTCTGTGCTCTTTGATCATCACTGGTTTCTGGCCCCTCTGAAGATGCCCTTGGTGATGACATATCCATCACCAACGCAGATGATGATGCAGAACCACCAAGCGAAGCCTGTGACTGGGACAACTGTGAGGACACTGCGGACATGGATTTCCTTTTGGGTGGAGCATGTCGACTGAAATCAGCACTGTTCGCCATGCCTGTCTTCAAAAACCTTCGTCGCAAGGCCAACTGGATCTTCCTTTGAGATTCAGAAACTAATGTGTCAGGACATGGTGGCATCATATTTCCCTCTCCCTTTCCAGCATTTGCAAGCTGTTGAAAAACAAGGAATGCTTCACACAGATTCAGCATCGCAGGCCTGTGCGGACATGCCACCCCCAGTGCCCTGAAAATCTCTGAAGACAATTGTGTGGCAGATCTCTGATTTTCACTCACCCATCCCAAGCGAACACAGAGGCATTGTAAAATGCGAAGCCAATCTTTCTCTGGAAGTTCAAGTGTGCCTTCAAATGAATCGCGGGAAATACTCGTAACCCGCTGCAGCACTTCTTCTGCTAAGATATTGGCAACACTTGGCCAATCAAGCATTCTGACCGTGGGACACCGCAATCCATTGCTTGACAAGATGATTGCAAGTGTCGCAAAATAGAAAACTAATGTTGCAAGTTCTCTGGGGAGCCTACAAGTATGGTATATGTATGTCTTGCCGGTCTTGCCGAAAGGAAAACATATATATTCTTCGGTTGATGCTTTCGCCAACGACACCTTCGGTTTCATAAACGATGATTTGCGCAAAATTGTTTGTTGGATACCCAAAAGCTGCGGCATCTCGAATTTCTCTTCCCATGTTGCACTGAAAAAATCATCAACACCTGCCACAGGTGCTTTGGAAGCAATGGTGCCCAATTATCTTTCCTCCAACAGCGTGCGGTTTTCCTGTCCAGAATGGTGTCAAAAAGCATCAACATTTTTTCCGTGACAACAACGAAGAGCAACCAAAACAAATAAATCCATCATCTGCAGCCAGTTTTGCTAATCTCGGGGCTTATGTATTCAATACTTTAGTTGATGTTGCAAGAAAAAATGACACAACACGTGTTCCACGCAGCAACACGAATCACCTTCAGCTTGGGTCAGAGAAAAAATAGTCGTGGTCCAATCCATGGTTCATGAAGATTTTCACTTTCCCTTGATACCTACATTTCTAAAGGTTTGGTTTGTCAAGTACCTTTCCGGCGGCAAATCGCCGACGGCGACGGAAACACTGGTGGAACCAAAACAAACGACGGATGTTTACGTCCCTAAAAAACACGGAAAAACAACACGAAAACGTAAACTATTCCCTTCTCCAACTGGAAGGTGGCCAGTTTTCTGGGTTTTGACGTGGCATCGCTTGTTTTGAGATACAGAGATTTAGAGATGTGAAAGAAACGTGGCCGCTCGTTGCACAGGTTAGGTTTACAGTTTACCTCAAACGATTATGGTCATGAATGGCATCGTTGTTTCTTTTGATAGTGTAGATCTTGAACATCACATATTGAAATACACCCGCATTCTTTCTGCACCATTTCATGTTTAGTACCATACCGTGCGAAATGAGTTGACTATCATACAGATGTGACTGGATCCCTGCAAGCTAGCAGAACAGCTATCAAGTTACAGCGGAGACGCTGACACACATACATGGTCGGACGGTACATTCTGCGGTTTGTGTTCAAACAGACCAGAACCTTTTGATTTGGAGCTTCAGAGACAGCCAGCCTTACAACCCCAGGGGTGGGCAAAGTCTGGGAACTTGACATGTCTTGCAAGTTTTCAAAACTGGTGCAGTACTGATGTTGGACTCGGGCCCATGCTCAAGTGATCCAGCACCCACTATGATTAGCTGTGTTGCCATTGAAGTTGAGGAGCAAACAGTGTTCTGATCCCAACAGCCGTCGATTCAATACCAACTATCACAGCCAGATTAGTTATTGTACTGTTGTTGAACAACTTACTTATCTATCCCAGATTTGGTTTGCGAACTAAGTATGACAGTGAGATCATTTATCCATGCCAATTGTTGGAAGGTTTTGTTGAGAATGTACGCGTTTCAGCGCCTACCACTCTCGTTCTCGAACCTCTGTATAGAACAATGTGGATCCAGTGGGTGGTGCCTGATACCAACGATTTGATTTGTTGCTTCCATGTTCGGGGAAGTTTGGGGAATCCTTAAGATATGATGGTTTGTTCATAGTAATCATTTAGCAACCCCAGTTCTCATCCAGTTCATTAGCCATTTAATACCATTTATAGGAATGAACCAACTAGTAGTTGTTTAACCATTATTGTTGGCCATCATCCGGTATTTTTAACCCGTGTTAACCACTAGAAACCAACCAAAACTTTGGGGTACCCCAAAGTGGCTTGAGAAACCACCATATGCCAGAGACCACTGGGGTGATCATCTCATTCTGGATAGCCACGGTCCAAGGACACCGTGTTGGGTTTGTCAGGGGATCACAGTGTGACTGTGAAGGGCGGTGAATATGAGAAATGGAAAAGGAGATATTAATATTAGCTCTCTCCATGGTCTACTTGACTATGAGAAAGGAACGATGATATAAATTATATATTCTTATTACTATTGTTATTGTTGTTATTATTATTATTCAAAATATGATCATTTTTTGCTGTTGCTTCCAGAAAGGACAGGTACAAGTAGTCACTATAGCCTGCGGTTGATGGTTCCACTGCTGGCCCAGATCCTTTCTTGCTTATCACTGATCTTTCTGATGCTTGGCGAAGAAGATTTGGGTTGATTGTTGTTCTCCACGGTGGTGGAAGTCTGGCTGTCTTGCTGTATTCTTTCTGATTCGGTCATTCCCATTGTTCAAGGGGCATCCCTATAGGGATCTACCAGGAGTGGTGCAACCAAATGAAGATGCTCAAAGAATTGGATGCTTTGCAAACATACCAATAGACGAAAAACTAGTTGTTTTTCTCGATGCTTTGTCTCATGCCCAACTCTGATCATGAACCTTCCATCCACCGTAGTATACCATCACTGTTGTGAGCAGCATTGCAACTCCAATCCAGGATCACGGGTTCCCCTGCCATGATGCTTGCCATCACCTTGAGGGCTAATGTTGCGCTGCACCCCAATCCACGACATACCAACAGGACAAAGATGACTCCAGCTCGTTGGTCTTCATGGAATCTGGATGAATAGCTGGCCAACTTTTCAACTTGGACCTGTGGTGTTTTGGGGCAGGCTATGTCTCGTATGCCTGCGAATCGTGTACCCATATGAATTGCGACCTTCCACGTGCAAGATGTACCGGAGCAACAGCCCGACAAGAGGACCAAGAAACACATAGCGGTCAAGTGTTGGTATCTCATTGACAGCAGCGCCGCCACCACCACCACCACCAACAACAACAACAACAACCCTTGAAAATCATCAACCAAAAACCCACTGTCCATGACTCATGACATCTCATGACCCTCACTGCGCCCAAGGATCTGTGGATTTCTTTATCGCGTTCGGAAACGCTGCGCCGTTCAGCACTCGTTGCACTCGTCAGCTTCACAGCTGGAGGAGATCAAAAGCCAAGTGCCGCGACGGCAGCGGCGACGGTAGCATGACCTGGTCACCATGGCAGTGTGAACCGCATGGCATCACTGCTGCACTGCAGGGACAGTGTGGCATGAAACATGGCATTGACATCAAGCAGTTTTGGTCATTACTAAGATTACAAAGTAATTACCATGGACCATGGTTGGGTTTTTTTTCGATCGAATACCAGATATGACGCTGCAATTGTTGACCCCTTCGGGTCCGCTAACATGAAGGGCATGGTGATTGACAGTCGCTTTTGTTGATGTTCGATGGTAGCAGCAGAATGCAATGTATGAACTGGTTGATTCTGGCCCGCTCTTCTGTTCGTCTAAGGCGACTTTTGATGTGATCATTGTCCTGCGGTCAAGATTTGAGCGTTTTTAGTAAAGAGCATGAGATTGATGAATAGCTTGATGGCATCTGATTGGGAAGGAATATAAGTTTCGGTTTCTCCCTGTGCATAGTTTTCCGAAGCCTTGTTTGATCAGCTGGCATTTGATGGGTTATATGATTGCTTTTTCATGGCTCAAATGATCATGACCTATTCAGTTAAAGATTGGAGTTTTGATAATCCACTATCTCGATTCATCGTTAGTGTAGTCAGGGATGGCAATCAATCGCTGGTTGATACGTGGAGCTGTGAGTGTCAACACCAACTCCATAGAAACCAATTGCATGCTTTGGTCCATGGACACCCATGAAGCACCATGATAAATTTCTATCAGCGACCCTCGCGATTCAACAACCCCTCTACACTCAGCATGACAACAATTGACACGACCTGTTCATGATGTGTTTTTGATAAGACCTTCATAGACTGAGCCTTCACAAGTTCTGGTTAGGTAAACTATCCCTGGTCTGTGCTCGGATGGCCACCGTAGGTGAGCAGATGCATCGACACGGTGCCATTTTCGACGTCTTCGACGGAGAAGACATGTCCCATTTGCCTGGAGGGATTTCAAGCTGAAGAGGTGGGAGCACAGCTGGAGTGAGACCACCTTGGTACAGACAATTGATGAACCAATGGTGGATATGGATGGTAGGTTGGTAGATAATCCATAATTAACAAGTTCCCTACTACCCCTATCATTCTTGGTTATTTTCCCCTTTGGTTCATGGCTAGTAGGGGATAATAACCAACAACGACAGGGCAGATACCGATCTTTGTGGGTGTTTCTCAAGACGTTTTTGGGACTCCCTAGTTATGGTTGGTTTATCACTGAACATGATGAATGAATGAGAACTGGGGGTATCCCAAGCTATTAGGACCTCACCATGTAGAAGCATCTGGTACAAGCAAGCGGTGTTGACAAGTACTACGGACAACTGGTATTATCTAGTATGGGGCATGAATTCAACCTGTCAATGATCTGTTCATAAAAGATGATCATCGTCCGAGTCCCTGGCACGACAGAACGTACACACGTACATTGGTCAGTTGAGCTAAATGCCACGGGTCTTCCCAACTTGATTGAGATATATAGTCCACTCTGAAAGAACTATGGTTGACGTGATTGGCTATAGATCATTGGTATTCATTGATGTTGATTCTTGACATTGATCAATGATACATTGACATCAGTGTAGCATCATCCAGTCCTACCACTGATATTGTTGATGTCAGCATGATCATAAACGAAAAGTTGGGCTCACCAACACCGGCATTCACGTTGGTACTCAATTGGTTGCGTCACATCTTTGGATGAGCAGCGGCCTGTGGCTGCCCAGCGCTTACAGGTCAGAAGACTTCAATGTGATCACTGCTGCTGGGCTCATCATTCGTGTCCTAGCCCTTCAAATGCTTGTCATAGAAGTTGTATAAAGATATGCATACTTTATTCATTGTCATTGTACCTCTCATCTTGATTCATCACACTTTAATTCATCTTGATTTTCTCAGTCACTTTTCCTTACCCAACTCTAACGATTATCCGTTGATTTCTTGAACAATCTTAAATCATATCACAACTGGTCAGTGTTGTTCACCAGCTGCCACCAGGCTCTGACACCGCTCCGCACTGCTCCACACTGCTCCGCATCTCTTAGGCTTTCACAGCAGTTGCTTGGCCGCTTGGGGCTTCCACTGCGCCATGAAGACTCGGCGACGGAAGATCTGGACGACCATGCTGCAGTGTCCCCTGTGTTCCTTGGGAAGGGGAGTGGGTTGGGCACACCTGGGAGGAGGTTACCTGGCTTGGGAGCTTCTTTGAGGGTCTACTAGTGGAAGAAGCTGTCGCATAACTGGCATAACTGCGGCATAACCCACTTGTATAATAACTTAGAGTATGTGCATTCATTCCATCAGCAAAATCAGCCAAAATAGGAGGGTTCGTTGTTGTTTGCTTGAGAAACTACCCATGTTTACCAAGATGGACTTAGTTCTGGCGTGTTTTGCTGAAAGGCGTGTCTTTCAGATTTTAAGTTTTACCCAAGATCCAACAGATTTTACAAATACTGGCTTGCTTTGGCTTCTTATTTTCGGTCACCAAAAAAACAAACGCTTGTTTTTGTGATGTCTACTGATAAAGGCATGTTATGTCATGTCTCAATCAACCCAGAAATCTGGAGCCAATCACTCATTGGTGGTGGCTGCGAAACAGACCCTGAAACAATTGCCGCCTAAAGGCATGTTATCCACCACTTTGGCCCAGATGGCTATGGGTCAAAACCCCGTACCCCTGCTTCCCCTATCATTAACAATTGTTTTCCCTATTGTTACTGGTCATTATCCCCCATTATTGGTTGGTTAATATTGACCCATAACCAATTAATCTGGTGAATTTCCGCTGATGCGATGCCGCCAAGGTCGCCAAGAGCATCATTTTCAGAATGCCATCGCAAGCCCAGCACCCGTGGGTCACGCGAATTTCGGAGCGGCGCTCTGCGTGTAACCGTGGAGCAAAGCGAGGGCCGTCACCGAGCCATAGCAATGGTGGAAGAAAACCATGGCACGTGTAGATACTAATTATGCCCTGTGAATTAGTGTACTCATTAGAGGGAATATGATTTCTGTGTCCAATGTAAATATCAGAGTACACTGAAATACACTGATACGAATTTTGGGATTCGGTTTGGGGCTGTGGGTAGCGACCATATGTGTACAAGATTGGCTAGGCAGTCATCCGGGCGACGAGTTGATTCATTACAGGGATGTTCACCATGGGTGCGGGGTTTGACCCAGAGCAGTACATAGATATCTCTGCCGTATATCATCTACATGACGTGATTATGCGCACTCACGGTCATGATGTCGCGTTACAGATGTGTCTTCACCTAAGTCTATAGTTTGTAACTGGTGAGTTGTTTCGGGCATGTTCCGACAACGAGCATGTCACTAGCTCTCAGCGGGGGGGTTCACTGCGTGGGATTGAACAGACCCAGGTTGATGCCTTGTTTAATACCGTCATGGGTCAAGCGGTCAACCAGTCAACCTGCTGAGAATCGGTAACCTGGGCAGATGATGTCCAAACAGACGTTTCTGTGATGATTCATGGTTGGCTACCGCTGAATGACCATTGTTGGTTGGGGCCACGGTTCATGTTTGTCAGTCATCGTCAACAAGCATCCTCAATATCATCATATCATTTCCTGCAGGATTTTTTTCCATCAACAGCAGCGTACCTTTGTTCACTGGTTGATGCATAAAATCAGGAATTACATGTAATAAAAACATGTAATTACATTCGGAGCTGTTGCCAAACCCTTAGCTTCTGGGTTCCCAAACTGTGATGCTGGGGAGGCCTTTCAGCCTGGAAAGTGACAATAAAATCTGCGAGGAAAGGTGCCACAACTGCCGTGGCGACGTGACCGACAACGTCCCGATTCGGACCATGTAACCAGGACGATCTTTGATCTTGCCAACTTCTGGGTTCCCCAGCGACAAGTTGACAAGTTGACAATGGTCATGCCTTAGCATGGGTGAACGAAGCTACCAAATGTGGTTTCGGCAAACGATTAATCTAGTTCAAAGATGTCCCAATTTAGAGTTGAGTTCTAAAAAAATCATCACAACTTCAGCTACAACGCTATTCTGAATGGCTCAGTGACGAGTTCGCGGTTTATTGGCCTCGTTTCCGTCCAAAGTGAAAACTGGGCAATTTGAATTTGCGAATTGCAAGAACTGCAGTGGATTCAGTGCTAGAGATCGTTCTGAGTGTAAATCCTACTCTTTTTACGATGCACTCATGGTAAATATTGTTTGACCTCATCGATGTCTCCATTTCATCAACTATTACTTGAAATCATCTCCATTTCATCAACTATTACTTGAAATCATCTCCATTTCATCAACTATTACTTGAAATCATCTCCATTTCATCAACTATTACTTGAAATCATCTCCATTTCATCAACTATTACTGGAAATATCTTGAAATCATTCCATTTGATGTTTGAAGAGCTCAACACTGCTGGTGCTGTGCACTTTTCGCCCCATCACTTGCTGATCTCGTGCACTGGATCTACGGGCAGCGGCTGGGATACCATGACGTAAAGGGGGTACCATCATCGCCTATTGGTTCGCTAGCTCCATGAGCAACTTGACCATCGTTGATTTGTGACCAGCCTGGAGTAATCCAGTGGGTAAACCAGAGTTGATTTTACAATCGTCATAACAAGAAATTGTCGATTTTAGCAGATTAATTGCTACAAATACAGTCAGTGAGTGGACCCATCAACGGTTCCTGCTGATGATGTGTGATACTGCCATTGCCCTCTGCCCTGGGGATATTTTCCTTGACGTTCAAAGGTCGGATGGGTAGCACCACCCAACTGTGCCACCTCAATGTCAGATGATCTCCATCCAGTGGATTTGTGTTCATCAAGAATCTTTGGATCCGAAGAGTTCTGGGTCATTTGCTGTTGCTGAGCGGGCAGTGAAACCCCTTTGGCCGGCATTGGTACCTTTTTTTTGAACTTGGCAATTCTACAGGTTTGTTCCTGATAAGAGGCTATGGTCTATAATTATCCACCAATGCTTGTGAATTGCTTCCAGTTTGCATTGGTTTATGAAAAGGATTCGTTTGGTGGATAGATAGATAGATAGATATACATGGTTGCAATTTATTATTGATACGAACCTTTCTCGCTGCAGGAGCAATTCCTATGTTGCTGTTGGGTGAGAGAGCAACGCTGTTGTTGGGCAGTTGGTCGTTGGCTGTATGACGGTTGGGTGAGCAGCAGAGTTTGTTAGGGTGCGTTCCCAAAATGGGGGTAACCCCAAAATTATCATGTATTTTTGATCATTGAACCTAAAAAACCCGCATCAAGGTACAATAGCGGTAAGATAGCTCGGAAGGAACCAGGTAGCTTTCAGCGAATCATTTGCAGTCCTTTTCAGCAACACTGAAGCTACCCACTTGATGAATTTATTTGCGTGTACCAGCGCCGGCATGCCGGCACCAGCAATGGGAACCAATGGAACCAATCAACCAGAAGTTTTTAGCAACAAGGTGGTGAACAGAGAAACTCATAGCTGGAAACTCCCAAGCAACAGCAGGCCATGTGAAACTGTTCATCTTCTACCGCTTTCGTCCATGTCACTGGGGAGATGCATATCCATATGCTACCAGGAATCTGGTAGTGGTTGAGTAGTATAGGGCTAGCATTCTCGCTTTCTCTACTCAGGACTGTCCCATACCTGTGGTTGGTTCCGCATCTATCCATGAATCTCAGGCATAGTTCTGTCAAACCACCAGATTGAAAGCAAGACATTAACCATGAATAGGATCGAACAGGTTGATCAACCATCATTAGGCATCACTTGTCACTCATCATCAACAACCACTATGATTGAGCATCACTAACCATTCACATCACTTGTGAATGGTTGAAAGCAGCCAGTATCAGCCAGCATCACAAGGGATGACGCCAGCTGGTGCATATAGAAGCGATGAAATGTTCACATTTGATATGCACAACGTCACTTTGACTATGTAGGTTTCACGTGTTGAATTGGTATGTGTGTTGTCTATCAATATCCATCAATATGAAATGTATGCGGATGTAGATTTATACACATATATTGCATTTACAGATATACAGATACAAGTTAATTTGTTGCTCAGTTAAATCAATTATACTTGCCTTCTCAATTTCAACAGGACGAGATTAGATTTCCACCAGTTGTTCCAGCCTGGCAGTTTTCAGCATTCAATCGGCCAGTCAAACTTAGAAACTACTTCCTTCCTTGGAATGTTGCCCATGGAGCGAGTTCTGCAGTGTGCAGGGAGCAAACCGCTCCGCGGTTTTGACTGGATCCCCCCAGGTTTTTTTCGGGCGATGTGGCGCTTGGTAAATGAGTCGACTTGAACATGATATCCAGATGCGAATTGGAGAGCTGAGTCATGGTGTGTTCCAAGACCAAGACCTGATATCTTGAAGTTGGTGAAGTTGGTGAAGTTGGCACTTGCAAAGGCCAGGATCACATCTTCCAAGTGCTGCGATCAGATAGATCACTGATGAAACCTGCGGGGGCTGTTGTTGGGCATAGGTGCGATCTGCGGCTCAAGCCACGAGTTCTGCCAAGAAGGTAAAGGGAAAGATAATGGTGAATGCACTGGTTGATGATGTCTAAAATTCTTCAAAGGTGGCTGATCAATTAGGTTTGATTAATGGTGCCTGATGTTTGATGGTGGTTGATCAAGTGGGTTCAATGGTGCTTCATGGTGTCAATGATGGTCTTTGAATGTGCTTGATGCTTTATGACAGATGGGAGATCTGTGGATTGCCCCACAATGTGACAACATGGCCTTGCGCGGCAATGCGCATGTCATTGTTCAAGCTGTCCAATGTTGACATCACCAATGGTGGAACATCCAAGCTTCACAAGACTTTGAGCATTGTTTTTTAAACGACTCTCAATTCGAAACCGAGTCAGCTGGCGGAAAACCAGTAGTAACAGATATTTTTCAATCTACAGCCTGTAAGTCAGCCAGCAGACAACAAAAAGAGCCCCCCCAGCTGTGCAATACATTGCAATACAAGTCGTTGATCATTCTTGGTAGAGAGGTCATGTATGGAAACCGACGACGGCAATCATGGTCTTTTTCTCCTGTGCCCAGCACGACGTCAGCATGTTTTTTGCGCCTCACGAGAGCCAGATTCCAACGGCAGCTATGACACTGCATGGCTATCCAATTATTAGCCAGTTGACTCCGCTTAAGACAGGTCAATCAGTACTAATCCACTATCATTGTCTCAAACCACTACCAACTCATCACTATCCGTTCTGCTCCACGGAATTTGTGGATATTTGATTGTTGATTTCCAAAAAAAACGCCATCAAAGATCATAGCAACTCGACTAGAGCCACGGGTGGTATGCACGATTTGGTAGGTGTGAGCATCAGAAATGAATCAGAAGCAGATAAGAAGTTTAGGAACACCAGAACTGACGATTTCCCTTGCTTTCTCAGCATTGCTGGATGACTGGAGATGGTAGTTAAGGGCTTGTGAGGGACTGCGCAGCCCCAAATGAAGCTACTTAGATTCATTGTTTGATGATCATTCATTCGTACGCAACCATCGTGTGAAGACAGGTCTAAGTTTGAGTGTCAAAGTCCAGCATTGCTTCTGAGAAATTGAGTAACACGGCAATGGAATTATGAACAGCTGGGGATTGATTACGATCCCACTTTTGTTGTAGTTGCGTTGTGAATCTCGAGCACCCCATGCAACCCCATGAAGCTTCAGGCTTCGTAGGCTTTGTAAAGGTGGGACAATCCACGTCAGTTATTGTTTGACGTTCATTGGGGTAGCCTACACCATCGTTCACCGAGAAATGTTTATGGGTTTTTCAGGCAGTTTCTAGTCTTTGCGGAATGTTTATCTACGGCTACCTACCCCTTTGCCCCCATGGGTTGGTTTGTTCATCTACCCAATTGTTGGCTGAATATGATTGATCCATCCCTACCTAGCTGCTATATCAGATGCCAGAATTCCATGGGGTATTATCCCATTCAACAATACATCTCTATGTACTTACATATATATATATATACATACATACATACATACATACATACATACATACATACATACATAGATAGATAGATAGATAGATACATACATATATACATACATACATACATACATACATACGTACATACATTCATACATACATACGTACATACATACATACATACATAGATACATACATAGATACATACGTACATACATACATACAAACATACATACATACATACATACATAGATAGATAGATAGATAGATACATACATATATACATACATACATACGTACATACATTCATACATACATACGTACATACATACATACATAGATACATACATACATAGATACATACATAGATACATACGTACATACATACATACATACAAACATACATACATACATACATACATACATACATAGATAGATAGATAGATACATACATATATACATACATACATACATACGTACATACATTCATACATACATACGTACATACATACATACATACATACATACATACATAGATACATACATACATAGATACATACATAGATACATACGTACATACATACATACAAACATACATACATACATACATACATAGATAGATAGATACATACATATATACATACATACATACGTACATACATTCATACATACATACGTACATACATACATACATACATACATACATAGATACATACATACATACATAGATACATACATAGATACATACATAGATACATACGTACATACATACATAGATACATACATAGATACATACATAGATACATACATAGATACATACGTACATACATACATACATACATACATACATACATACATACATACATGCATAAATATATGTATATATACGTCGTGCAAGCAAGGTATCCAATCCTCCCATGGGATTCTGACTCTGTGACTGCGCCGTAGAAGTTGCCGAGGAGCGTAGGTCAGACCTCGGCAGGGGAAGGTCTAAGCTGTGGTCTAAGCGGTCCAACGTTGGGTGAAAAGGTGCATGAAGAAACCTGGGTTTTTAGGCGCATGAAAAAAACGAAATAAGATTCATGTGACTCAAAATTATCTTAGAATTGACTAAAAATTATCTTAGAATTGACAGGATGCTTAGACCATTTTACAAAGGATGGCCTAAGCTTTGGTCTTGGAATAGGATGATAAGATGGTCTGAGGTTTGGAAAATCATGGAGTAAACGTGTGGTTGCTGATGTTTCAGCTAGGTGTGGTAGTGTTTGGTAGCCATGAGTTTGGTTTGTTTGACCTAGGTGAATAATGGTTGCAAATGGTGGATCGCAATTAAAAAATGGTTGATGATGAGTAATGTTTGATACCGGTCATTGATGACATTTGTACTCATGCTTAGCAGAGATTCTGGTTTCCTGGTCGTGGTCAATACTGGTTACCAAGCATACTTACTGGATGAATTCAAAAAATCTTTGCCGAAATCAATGGTTTTGGGCATCCATGATAGGATTTTCCCACAGGTAGCCACCACAAGTGCTGTGAGTTCAGCCTTTGGATGAGAAGATTTTTCTGGAGAACAGACTGTGGACTGTGTCAACTTTGGAAAAGTTGGTAATAGGATATCACCATTCGTCATTAAGGCTTACCACCATTTGCATATACCGCTAGATGTCAAGGATGGATAAGTTCTTTGGATGTTCAGAAAGTCTGCTGCCCAACAATATTTGATCATGATGATCTATAGAACTTAATTCATGATGTTCTTGATCATGATTTTATTACTCGGGTCTGGTGATCACTTCGTGATTCTCCTGCTTACCAGCTTGGATCACGACCCGCAGCTTGGTCATCCAATCAGTCAGGTCTCTAAGCTGTTGGGAGTTCAAGCTGCATCA
>VSDK01004343.1:240448-262956 GCA_009767595.1 Symbiodinium kawagutii | reverse complement strand
TTCCTGCTGTGTGTGATCTTAGTTGGTTAATGATTAATGGTTGATTAATAGTGACTGGTGGTTAATGGTTGGTGAACAACATCTACACTCCGGCAGTCCCTAACCTGGTTGCCTGGAAAATCCACATAATGGTTTTACTTATTCAATTGGTGATCAGTGATTTGTAGCTTTGAGGTTAGGGAGAGGGCAAGTTGGGTATACAAATCTTGTGCTTTTTCTGGAGCATGGGTGGAGACGACAAGAAGTTGCGAGCTGTTTTGAGGAGCCTAGCAAGTTGGGGAAGTTAGAGCACACTTGTACAGAGTTGCCAGGTGACAAATTTCTACATTGTGCTGAGGTGCAGAATGTGACACCTGGCGCTGACGCCAAGCCGTAAGAAAAACTTAATTGCGTAGGAATACTGCCTCAGAAGCAAAGGTGCAATCCACTACTCATATCATCCAGAACAATTTACAATAACGCAATATCTAAATGTCGATCGACTTGTGTATACGTTTGTTTGTCTATCTAAGTATCTTCTGATTTATCAATCTATGCTTATCAGTTAATCAATCAATCAACCTATCTATTTATCTATGTATCGATCGATCTATCTACAATCATGATAGTCTTATAAGGCACCACTGGTGGGAGTCATGCTTATGATGTTATTTGGACAAAGTAGGAACTCATCAATCATGATGCTTTATGATCGCCATGGGGCTAGTCGCGTGTATAACTCGTTTGTTGTTCGTTGTTTTTCAGTGATAAATCCCACCAAGTAGGCAGTGGCGCGTAGTTACTACGTAGTTCCTCTCAGCATCTTGGATTTCCACCATCCCAGCAGGTGCATGAAGAATGATCATTGCCACTGTTTCCCTAGTGAATCTGTAGATCAACCCATACTGCTGTGGATACCCTGTACCCCTAGTATACCATCATCAACCATTGTTTTCCTATTGTCGTTGGTTTGTATCCCTCCTAAAATTGATGGTTAATCAACATTCATAGGACACTGATCAATTAATCAACTAATCAAATTTCATGTTGGTTCTTATCCCCCGAGAATCTTGACCCGTTGCCATCTTGGACCATTTTTGAATCTTCCGGGTGTGCATCACCGGGAAGGGCCTTCCGACTGTGACCATCCGTTTCGATTCGTTTCGCCAAAAGATGCTGCTGCTGTTGTTCGGGTGGGTGACCAGCTGCCTGGTCGAAGAGGCTGTAGAAGATCACAGGTGCCAAATCGCTGATCTTCATGGACCAACTGGTTGGTGAAGAAGCCCCTGAACTGATCATGGCTGATCCAATCACCATCAGCTGTTGGTGAAGAACTGATGGTTGATGATGCCAAATCGCTGATGGTGTCGGATGTAGTGAGGAGATCGGCTTTGCACCTTGGATTCCTCAATCATGACATGCAAAAATTTAGTGGCCCGAATCGACGCACTTTTGAGGTGCCGAATCCAAGGTGGTAATTTGGATCTCCACAGGAAATCTGTTGCCATCCCGAAATTTCTCCAAGAAACAGGTCACAACCTACTGATACTGCAGGACGAACCTCAGTGTGTCCCTAACCACTGGTGAAAGCTGGGATTGAGCCGGACTCCATGAAGACATCAATAGCCATTTTTGAGTTGGTTGTTCATGGGTGAAGTTCCCCAATAAACCAACCATTGCAAGATATATCACCAATGTTCAGCGCCAGCGGCTAACAGCCTCATCCTCGGCTGGGTTCCGGGAGGTAAACGGTCTTATATGGCGATGTCTTGTTGTGACGGAAGGATGGCTTCTAATGATGATGACTTATAATGATGATGACCTATATGTCTTAACATTCTTGTTGTAACATTAACAAAACATTAACGTTTTCTTCTGCGAGGTGATTTGGAAGGAAGGCCGCTTGAAGAATGGCTTCGAGCGCCCCGTCGGGAGCTCAGCTTATCGATGGTCTTGATAGAGGTTTGATGGTGGTTAGTGAAGGATGGTTAGTGAAGGATGGTTAGTGAAGGATGGTTAGTGAAGGTCTTAAGGATGGTTAGTGAAGGTCTTAAGGATGCTTTGTGAAGGTCTTAAAGATGGTTAGTGAAGGTCTTAAAGATGGTTAGTGAAGGTCTTAAAGATGGTTAGTGAAGGTCTTAAGGATGGTTACGGATGGATAGTGATGGCTCAATCATGGTGGATGGTGATAAATGATGGTGGAGCATGACCGTACCAAACAACGAGCAGCTGGACATCTTAACAAAAAGTGTTCTGCTGATTTTTGGGGATGTGGCACCGCCTCTTTTTACCCACAAGATAGAGGGAGGATGGTTTTGAGCCATAGCCTAAATGGAGATTGTTGTTGAGCATAGAAACAGTAGCCTAAAGGTTCGACATTTGCCGGAATGGAACTGGTTGATGTTTAGGCTTCTTGAGTGATTAGTGTTTTTTCACATGCTGATTCTGCATGCGGGTTCGTTTGTGTACCCCCAAAGCTGGTGGTTTCCCTACTACTAACGGTTATGAAGTTGGATGGTCAGTAGGTACCACCATGGGCAAAGCCGTGTTGAACTGTGATGATTTCATCCTGTTTGCCAATGATTCCGTATTTGTTTCGGGATGAGCTTGTGAGAGCTGGTTGTACCACAGTACCCTTCATATATAGCGAGGGCAATGCCTAGGGGGTGAAACATTCAAGCGATGATATCACAGCAGTCCATCCGGAGATGTCAGTAATTTTCCATCATCTCCTATCCTTTGAAATTTACATTGAAAACAATCAGCTGTGCTGACCCTGGAGTAGCCTTGGTTGATTCACAATCGGAGACCCTGGGAGGAAAGCCATGCACGTTGCCTCTCAGGGATCCTGTAGCCATTCGGCGTGTGGTTCCATGGTTGAATCCACGGGTTGGAACGCTGAACAGCAATCAATCTCACCATATCCTGCCATCTTCCTTTGTAGGGTCCTGTTGACCTGTACCAACGGTGATTTGCAGAGTGACAAGCAGTAGGCCAAACATGGCCAACCAATCAGAGATACTAGTAGCTATACCATAATATACCAATGGCGCCTATCTGAATCCACCTCTTGATTTCAGTACTGATCCGCTTAAATCATGATGGTTCATGAGGCGCGCTATGATGCTACAACGCTTTAAGTTAATGAATTAACGAATATCCATCCCATGATTTTCATGAAAGCATTGTGTGGCGTTCCATTATTGTAAGCATTGTAACCAGTTGGTGGTTTCCAACATTCTTGTACCTAGTATCTGGGGTGATTGTTTGGTTGACTAGCATATTTTTCATCGAATTTGAAAGCACCGATCAGAGAAGTACAACTGGTATGACTGTCGGCAACCCTTGCAGGCGATATGACCATAGGGAATGGTGACCAGAGCTACCAGGAGCTTGCTGCTCTTAGGTTGTGATCCACCGCGCCATCTTGGGCTCCATTGAAAGAATGTCCGGGCACCCGACTGGGCACCTGTTGAGGAGAAGCATCCCATGTGGACTGCTTCGGATATAGAGAAAGTCCACTGAAAAGAAACATCTTCTGAGAGCTTTCCGCCTTCCAAATGACTCCGCTGATTCCATTGGAAGTGATCGATCGTGTTGGGGCTCGAAGGGGATGATCACGGTAGCGCAGCTGCAACACCTGGGTTGTGGTCGCCTCCTTTACCTGGTGTGTTGAGAGGCTTGAAAACAAGCAGTTAATTGCTGTGTGATCGTGGCTATCACGGCACTAGAACGCTGACTGGTCGAGGTTTGATCATTTTGTGTCGATTCAGCATCAAAAATCAACATGTCGATCTTAAAACCAGCAGGGAACCCATGCTACCCCGAAACCCATGCGGATCCATGCGGCTTTGCTGCGTGCTGCTGCACCGAGGTCTGCCATTTTGATGGAGCACTATGTTTGGATGCCCAAGTTGCGCTGCAGAGATGGTAACCAGCAGTCAATCACTGCATCTGAGACTCCATGGAGTTATGACATGGGATCCATGGGGAGTTCTCAATGGGTTATCCACATATCGTTCCGTGCTGGTCAGGAGTGAAAAAGGTGCCAAAGGCTGATGTGGTGATACAGGTTGACATACATATTCTTGAACATTTTTTTTCATAAACATAGCATGCTCGTTAGGCATCTATGGTCATCATATGATCATCTAAGCATATCATTCATGATTCATTCGTGTAATGTCAGATCATTACATATCATGTAATATCGTATCAGATCTGATATGATATGATATGATTCGTATCATATCATATCATGTCAGATCAGATCAGATTATGTCATATCATATAAGTCATCATCATCATCATTATTATGTGATGCCCAAGAGTCCAGGAAAAGGATGGTCACATATACATAATGGACCACATGAGTCTTTTGAAGCCTTTCACTTCCACCCCATCAACAACCAAAGTTGACTTCGAATCAAATTAGTTCACTGGATGGTGACTTCATCAGTCCTCAAAGTTCCTAGCTGTGAGAGAATTTTGAGGAGACTGGTCTGCAAGTCACCCCTGGCTACATGTTTGTTCCCAGCCAAGCACAGAAGTTTCTAATGATTTCTCGAGATTTGAGATCATAAGCACCAAAAAACAAAAGGACATTCCAATGGATACGGCTTGGTGATCAAATTCCCCAAAACCGTCAGACATCAATAGCCATCCATGTCATTAATTAACCATTGTTGTTGGTCATGATCCCCTATGGGTAAACCATCATCAACTGATTAGCCATAATAATGTTGGTTCGCAATAGTCTAGTTATTATCAACCTTATTAACATTAATTGACCATACTTCTTGTTCATAGTTTACGAACAATACGCTCGGTTAATGAACCATTAACCATTACGATCAACCATAGGTAAACCATGATGATTAGCCATAGTTCACTATAAGCCATAGTTAACGAAACCTAGATTTACCATGGTTTACTATCGATTAACCATTAACCACCATGATTAACCATCATTCCTCCTGTTCGGCCAGGCTGGGAAGTGGCCTTTCTGGCTGTCCCCTCGCCAGGCACGGTGACGACGAACTGTGGGTTCGCAGGGCCATCGGTGAAGGACCTCGCAGACCAACCACGTTGGGGTCCAGGGTGTTGAAAGTTGACCTGGCTATGGGTCAAGCAGTTTACCAACCAATAATGGAGGTTAATAACCAACAATAACAAGGAAACCAAATGGTGCCAGCCACCTGAGATTTGTGTGAGCGACTCCAGAATAAGTGCCTCCGCGCGGCCACGGTTGATACCTCACTTTGGTTTTCAGAAGGGGTGGCTGTTCCCGAAAATTCAAGGCACGCACTCCTAAGCTCCAGGACAACGTTCAGTAAGACAAGTTGCAAGGAACAAAGGAACCCCGAAAACGGTCCAGTACTTGATGGTTAAGGCGTGCCCCCCCATTGTAACCGTGCCTTGTTTGAAAGAGATTGAAAGAACACATATCTATATTTATATATACACATCCAGGCCCACTTCATAATTTGGGTTTTGGGGTCTATGCTATCTCACTACAACCCATCATCATGAACCATTTCTATTGGTCATGAATCGTGATTGATCTTTGAGCTGTTAGCCATCATTAGCCACTCCTGACCACTGTTAGCCAGAACCATATGTTTTGAAGCATTGATCTCCCTCGATGAGCTCCCAAAAACAGCACGAAGAAGTGAATGATTCAGCTCTCGCAGCTGTCAGGTCCAAGTGGTGCCAGTGGGTGCGCAGTTCAATGAGTACGCGCTCTGGGTCTTGGTCCTCAGCCATCCACAGCAGAAATGGGCCATGGTACGTGGTGATTGATTTCATGAGTTCGACTTAGACAGGTTTGATGGTTCATGATGGTTAGGGGCTACCATGATGGTTGATGGTGGCTAATGATTTTTGATTCTGGTCGCTAATCATAGTGTTTGGTCATTCTTGAGAATGGTCAGCAATGGGTTCATATTGGCTAAAGATTGTGAGTCATGGGCAGATTGATGCTACCTATGGGTTCCTCACTGTAGAACTTGTTCACTCATTTTCCGCACGTCAAGCACTCAAAACCAAATTGTGATGGCCAAGGGTATAAGTGCATTATAGGGCAGACGGCCAAAGTGCATCCGGAATTGTCAATTGATGTGCATTGTTTGAAGGACCTGTTTTATTGTCAAGTTGGACAACGGAAGGGTGTGTTCGGCGTAAATGTTACTGTCCAGTACATTGATATATTTCACATTATTGTGTAGACGTTTAGCAACGTGGTGGTTTCTCAAAATAGGGGTACCCTCATCCATTATAAACCAACCATTTTTTGGGGTCCCCTGTTTTGAGAAACCAACACATTATACATTATACATTACACGGTGAGTTGCGAGCATCCGGGATGCATTCGGCCGGCCTTGCCATCCGGGATGAATTTCCGAACCAGATCCAGATCGTCGGAACTTGCTGAGGTGGAACGGCAATTGCAGATTCATGGCTTCTATGCAGAGGCACGTCATGAATCGACCGCGACTTGCTGGGCCCGGCGATTAGAAGCAGGTGGTTTCCCCGAAAAAGGACGCAGTTGTGGTTGATCACGACCGTTGGTTTGCTGCAAAGTCACTCATGATGGAGTGATGATGCCACAGATTGTCACCAGGATCATTATCACGAGCACGACCTCGGTTGTTACAAATAAAATAAGGTCGCAAGGGAGGCCTTTCTTTGCCTTTGAATCGATATACTTCTCATCGTGATTGCGCTCACGTACTTGTGCTCGTAGCATCAACATCCTTTCCCAGTCTACTTTGTCCAGGGAAGCTTTTGTAACACCATCCACTGCGCTTATAGTGGATAGATCATCATCACGTTATATTTATATGGATAGATCTTAGATATAGATATAGATATAGGATATAGATATCAATAGTTATGGTGAATATGTCTATATAGTTATGGTTAGCTAATCCATAAATCAACCTATACCTGTGGTACCTGTGGTACCACTCTGTAGCTTGTGACACCTTTACGCGTCACTGATGGCCGCTGTTCATTCTGCCTTTGATTCGCAGGCAGAGACGAGTGGTAAGACGCTCAACAAGAAGGCCTTGCTTGTGGAATAAGCCGTTCCTGTGTGGACCCGTGGCCACTTGCAATACCCAGAACTAATCAGTTGAAAGCTATGTAGATTGTTCACTTTGGAAGAGGCAAGTACTTGAACGGTGCCAGTTCATGAGCTGACCTGGCTTGTGCTTGTTGAGCAGCCGGCCCTGTGACCAACTGGGAGGCAACAGTCGGTCAGATGAAAAACGCAAAACAAAAAGACAGGTTGCTTCTTGGGTTTAGTACCTGAAAGGTTCAGAAATCATCAGGGTTTAGCAGCTAGCATTAGGGTCCCCCAATAAATCATTTTGCAGCATCCTTATTGTTATTGATGTTGTTGCTGTGTTCCTTCTTTGTTGTGGCTGTTGTTGATGATATGGTTCTTGTTGCTATTGTTGATGCTGTGCATTTTGTCGTCGATGTTATTGCTGCCATCCTTCTTCTTGTTGTTGGTGTTGGTGGTGTTGTTGTTGTTGTTGGTGGTGGTGGTGGTGTTCTTGTTGTTGTTGGTGGTGGTGTTTTTTGTTTGCTGAACAAATCCAAAGGTCTACAGTGGGTTCTCATGTCAGGTGCGTGAGGCTCAGTTGGCCTCCTACAACTATGTCCGGACTTCTCAGATGCATGGCCCGGCGCCTGCTGCACGTTGGCCTGGAGACAGTTGCTGACACGTTCGTCATTGAATCCTGTTTGCATGCATCTATTTGTGGCTGATTGATTTAGATCTACATATGCAATTATATGCATATATGCTACCCTTTTCCCTTTCAGTTGCAATTATGATATCATTTGATTCGGCTTGGCAGTTCTTGCTACTTGGTGTTTGTAGCTCCTCGGTGACAGCAGAGAAGCAGAACGTCTCGGGTTCTTCAACGAAGCTCGTGGCTCAGGTTGCCGTGGTGGGAGCAGAGGAGCAAAACGCTCTCTCGGTGAACTTGAGGCATGGGAATGCCATGGCGGATGGGGGGTTACCTACCCAGGTACAGCCCCGGGTTTGTTTTTCGGCGTTTCTGTATTTGATCTCAATCCAAATGCAAAAATGTCCTTCTGAATTCAGAATCATAACTATAGTGAGTCAGAAGGACAAGGCGCTCATGAGAGAATCAAGCTTACTAACCTAAGGCATTGAGGTCTGGTAGGTGCTAACAGCCAATACCACGTGGTTGCTTTCTTCATCAGTTGCTTCCCTAAGTTGTTGCTTGAAAGATTTGTAGCGAAGCGCTCGGTTTGCAGCAGGATGCTGGCGCCGGGTAGCGCCGATGAGGTCTCGTGAGTCGGAGAAGCCCTTGGGCGTCTTTTCCATGCTGGACTTCATTGCCAAGTTGGATTCGGAGCCTGGGAGCCAAGTTGTGAAGTTGGCGGCTGGAGCAGTGCTTGTTTTGCCAAGGAAACCATGACGAATGGATACATGATATGCAAGTCCACCAATGGCACCTCTGCAGAAGGTGTTCCTCAAGAATGAGACTGCCCCCTACAACATGTAGCTGTACCGATGCGTGATGGGGGTTTGACCCAACCTTTGTGTTGGCTGAAGGCTTGAGATCATCAATCAGCATCAGCCAGTGCCCTTTTGATCGGCGGAAATCACACCTTTGATGATCACCAGTTGGTGGGTTGGTTGGGTTATTGATTTGCTGCCTAGCCAGTATCCCACTTTTGGTGTCCTGAATGCTCAACATGGTGGTTTCTCAACATGGGGGACCCCCAAAATGAATGGTTTATTACCAAAAATGATTAACATTGGATGATTTGGAGACCCCTAAATGACTTGAGAAACACCCACATGGGTATATTGCCAAAACAATGGCGCCCCAAAACCAATGGTTTCCATTCGTAAAATGATGATTTTCCGGTGGGACCCATTGGCTACTGGTAAACTTGGTAGCCAGTATCTATTTCTGGCTATTTCTCGGCCAAATACCTACTGTATCTATTTCTGGGTATCCCCCCTTTGGTCACCTGGAGACCGGGTCGCGTATCAATTTGGAGCCCGGGTCTGCCAGCGCGTTTCCAGGGCGATGCCCAGCTCGCAGCCCTTGCGGCAGTTTGAGGTGGGGGGTGCATATGCGGTGACGGTGGTGACGTAAGCATTTATGGTGATCGATATGGTGATTTATGATCAATAGTAGGTTGCTAATGGGTGATACTGGTTAATTAATAGTGGTTAAATGGATAATATGAGAATAGAATATGATCAGTATTGAGCATGTATGGATCTTAAGGCTATATAGGAGCAAAAGATGGTATATTCAATATATTAGAAAATTTAAAGAATATGGATCATTACAAACTAAAGCAGATAAAAAAAAGAGTTATGGGTGGTGTTTATGACTAACAATGATAAAACAAGGACGATTTGCTGGCTCCCTTACTTTGAGAAACACACATAATTATGGATTAAGACTATATATGAGTAAAAGATGGTATTTGCAATGTGGTATGAGCATAGGCAATGCAATAGATCCATATATGTGATATAAGATGATATAAGGGTCGATACAACAGCTGTATATTTGCCCGGACAATTTGGAATTCCAGTAAGAGGTTGCTTCAAGTGATGTTAATATATGTGTGTGTACCTGCAAGTATGAAGTACGACTGCAAACCACTTGTGAATCGCTTGTAATAGGACAGATTTTTACGATACAGTAATGCTGGCGATGACAGACGAACGACGATTGGTTGGCTGGGACCATCCAGTCATCAGCGGGCTGTTCACCAGTTGACCAACCTGCAAACCAACCTGTTGGCACAGCTACCCGACAGAGCTTGAGAGGCTTTTCAGGGACGATTACCCGCAGAGCCTAAGAAGTTGTATCTTGGCGAGCCACTGTTTGGCGACCTGGGATAGCAATGGAGGTGCGGGTTGTGCTAGTGGTGAATGTGGTGAAGGTATTGGTGCTGCTGGTTTTTGGTGTTGGTGTTGGCGGTGGGGGATCGGTGTTGTTACATGTTTTTTTCATGTTTTTTCATGTAACAACACTTCATTATTGCAATGATCATTCATGGGTGTTTATTGGATGGCATGTGGCACATGTTTCATCGTGGTACAGTTCCACCCCCATTGGTTGCACAGTCAAACCACGAGTTCAGCTGGGTTCGGTGGGCCCTGGTGGCACAAAAACAGCGAAGCAGCAAAGCTATTGGTCAGGCAGAGGGGTCGGGTCTCACCAACGGTGAAGGGATGCCCAATTTCAAGGATGGACCGAGCCAACAGCAAACGACTGGATCCATTTTGGGCCAAAGGTATGTGCCATGCAGCAACAAGGCGAGCAAAACCACCCCGAAGTCACTGAGTGAGGAAGGCACCGGTTTGAGGAACGAATGTTCTTCGGATGATCGGAAATTATCTATGACAAAACTGGCCACAGGGGCATTTGATTAGCATGTCTTGCATGGACACTACTCAGCGCATTAAGCCTTGCTTCCAACTGGTTCCTTCGGAATTTTCACAAGACCCTCAAAAGTTGATGATGAAGATTATCCACTGAGGATGGACACCACCGAAGAAGATACTAAAGCTTTCTTTGTTGTAACAAACCTGCAAGCCAACAATTCTCAAATGCTTCCAAACAAATACTATAACCACTTCAAACCATGTGTATTACTGTATGACCGCTTCAAACCATGTACAGCCACATGAGCTCCCACCGTTCAAAGCTGAGCCACTCCCATGGTTCCAAGCTTCGCTCACCAAGGGAGGTGCCCGAACCGCAACCTGCCAAGAAGGCTGCAGCTAAGTCGGGACTCCCAGCGTAGAGGTGGCTGAGTCAATTTGGGACAACATAGGACAGCCAGCTGTGGTCAGCTAGTACAAGCATCCCTTAGGTATCCATAGTTATCCAACCTAGTTAATAAGTAGGATAACTACCATGAGAAGACTATATAGTAGTCAAATGGTTTATTGATCAATTTTTAACGAGGGTGCGCATCTTGTAACCAGCCAGAAGCAGCTACAGGGCTACAACCATCCGTGATGACCAATTTCTTGATATCCCAAAATCGAACGGAATCGATGCCTGTGTTTCGATGATCATCTACCAAATGTTTGAGTTACTTCTGAAACCAAGTGGTCACCAGCCATGGTTTCTAGGGGTTATAAGCTACCTTATAGGGCTAATAACCATGGTTATAACCCCAGCTGCACATCCAAGTAGCAGTTCTGAGAAGTGGAGACTGGTGTGTTGATCCAGAGCAGTTGCCGACGACCTGCATGAAACCCTGACTGGGTTTGGTGGGCTACTTACGACTCCTGATCCCAGAGTTTTCATTTTGGTGATTATCTCCAGCTGCAAGTACAATGGTACAGCTATCACCAATTAAATTGTAGCTCCTGTTTCTATTGATTACTGTCCCCCATCATATATACTTGGTATATTGAACTGCATGCAATTTTTTAACTTTCAATACTGACCCAACTCTCATTCTGGGTAGCCCTATCTAGTTCTTGATAGCCTTCCTTGAAATATCATGATCACTCCACGACCATAAGCCATACCTCTCACGCCTTGCACACCAGCGGAGTGGACCGCAACGTTAAGGCCAGCCTTCCACAAGCAGGGCTCCTTGCAATTGAGGAAAGCCGCCACTTGGCAAATCAAGCAGGCCGTTCATGGCTCACAATTTCTTGCACAGATGGGGGGTTCTTAAAATATGGGTACCCCCAAATCATCCAATTTTTGTCGTTTACAAAATATTAAACAAACATTTCTGGGGGCCCTGATATTGAGAAACCACCACATAGCGTGGATGCAGCTTGCTTCATCCAATCCATCAGCAGCTGGGGCAAACCCACGGGATATACCGAGGCCAGTGACAAATTTGCCACTCTCTGCGTGGATGAAGATGTGGAGGTTGGTGGCACCCGGGGACTCTTTGGCTTTCACTGCATCATAGATACCATCGTTCTTTTTAGGATATACCTATGAAATCCCATGGATATGAATCATCATCATCAACATCACCAACATCACCAACATCATCCATCACCCCCATCACCAATCACCCATCATCATCACCCATCACCCAACATCACCCATCACCATTTTTGACTCATTCCACAAGTCAGTTCCTTCGCCGTGACACGGTTCCTGTGGTGCGACGCCAGGCCTTCCTGGAGAGCCACCCTTACGTCAAAGGCTTCGAGTCACGTCCTCAGCGACGACGCCACGGCGACACGGTCGAAGCACCAGCGACGATGCCATGGCTCGTCACCCTGGGTGCCCTCCCCGAAATCATCCAGTGATGAGGGGGGTACCATGCGTTAAGGAACATTAACCAACCATAACTTTTGGGGAAGCCCTACTTTTTTTTAAGAAACCAGCAAATGGAAATAGAGCTATATGTAGATATGTAAGCATCGGTTTGTGGAGAGAGGCACATATGTAAGCGCACGTAAATCAGCACATCAACCAATGTCAACCCTCATTAAACATCGTCAACTAGCCAATAGCCAGCCAATAGCTATTTATGGCTATCATGACTACCTTTCTCATCCATTATCAGCCAGCTGAATCTGCTGTCAATGGCTAATTCATCTTGACAAATCCAATATTAACCATCATCAACTGTCGTTGATCACAAGCATAAATGTTGATTGACACCATTCGACACTCCTTTCGAACATAAATCATTAGCACTTATCAACTGTTGATTCTGGACACCCCTGTTGACCATGGTGGTCGAATGGTGTACTAAAGATCATTAAGTACATGATTAGATCCTAAGCCTAAACCATAGCACCCCTTCCAAACATAAATCATTAGCACTTATTTATTGACCCTAAGCCTAAACATACTTCTGGACACCAAGTCTAAACCTACCCCTGTTGACCATCCAGCAGCTTTTCCCGTGCCCCTTAGCGCTTCACCGCTTCGCGCTGCGCAGGCCCAGTGGTGCTGATGCGGAGCTCTTCGATCAGCTGGCGGAGCACCTTGATGCGATGAAACGTGGAGCTGGTGGCGGGGGATGGGTGCAATCGCTGGGGGGTTTTCTTAGGGGTGAACCATGGGATTGTGGCCATGAGAGAGGGGTTAGAACCATGGGATTTTCTGGGGTTAAGTATGGTGAACAGTTGTTGATACAGTAATAGATTATACTGTAATAGGATGATAATGAACTCTCGGGGGACTATAACCACTAACGATAGCTAAAAATTACAATACCAGCACCTCTTCGATCCGCAAATTTGTAGATCGCAACAATAAGACCACTTTGGTGGTTTCTTATGAAGGAAGACCACCCAAATGGCTGGTTTATTGGTATAAATGACTAATATTGGATGATTTGCGGGGTCCCCTATTTTGAGAAACTACCCTTTGGTAGTCCCTAACATGGCTTGCTGGAAAATCCCCCTCACTTCGTTCGGAAAGCCCTGGGAAATCATCTATTTATGGTGGAAGTTCAATTGCCGTGGAAGTTTACTAGAGGGTAGCTGGTTGGTCTTGATGACGATAATAGGAAACATCGAAGTGATAGTAGGTGATGAAAATGGCTGATTCTTGGTTATATATATATATATCAACCTGGTGATGAACTAAGTGAGGAGTTATCAATATCGCAATTGTCAACAATAATGATTATTGATGGACTGATGGGTGTTTCTTTGGTTGTTGACACGTGTAACCAACAACGGTCACCAGCATGTTTACTGAACAATAAACTGTGTAAAATTGCAAGTCTTGTGTTGATGCTTTGAACAATGGTTTGTAGGCGGTCGGAGATGAGCTATCATACGCTCTTCGTTTCAGCATAATGTGAAATAGCGGTTCTGGAAAGAGTAAAACTGCTGTCAAGTGATAACTAGGGCTCATACTGATGGAGCAACAAGATTTCATCATGGGGAAATGATAATCTTGTTGCAAACTGTAACGTGCTCATGTGACCATTGCTTATTAGATTCGATTCTAAGACATCACATCCTTCAGAACCATTCAGAACCTCTGTTGAAACTGAATCTTGGCACCTGCATGTTGCTGCTGAGGTCTGGTGTTCCTGACACGCCCAACCTCAGGCGCGTCTGGGGGATATCAGTTTGGCTTCGGTGGATCACTTTTCATATTATGTTGTAGTCACAGTGGAGTGGTGGGATGCGGACAGTCTGATGAAGTCACATGGGTTTGGAAACACAAAGGTCATTTGGGCATCACTGCAACAGTTTTGTTGCTGACCACATTGCTTTGGATGCCCTTGGGGAAGTGCTTTTCGAAATCAAAAGTTTCCCGCCACCCTGTGTCTGAGGTCACTGAAAGCAAGCTCGCACCCAATTGCTGACTTCCAAGTTCTTGAAGACTTACCAATCAACCAACAAGCGTTTCTGTCCTCCAACATGAGCATGACAGGTGGGTTAGTGGCAGGTTCATGTTGGGTGGATATCTGAGAAAAGAATAGAAAAGACCCAGCTGGCTGAGTTCTGCTGACAAACGAGCGAAACTGCAGATTCTGTGCATCTATATGGTTCGATATGCATCTATCAAATGATCTAGCGTTTTCAATTGCTGAATGACCTAATAGGAGGTTTAATTGCTGAGTATTGATATCTAAGGCCTCAATCTCAATTCATGGCAGGAGATTGGTCCATTCAATATCAATGGTTGATTCCTGTCTCAATATTGATTCAATATCAATGGCCTCAATGTGTCAATTCAATGTCAACTCATGATGACATTGAATTTCTGATCAGTTGGTCAAATTTCTGATCGATCTCCATTTCCAAAGCCTCAAAAGTGATGTCCATGACATCAGTTTCTGCCTCCAAACAACCCACGTCGGAGACAGCGCCTCCTGAAACCCATCGGACAGCGCCTCCTGCTTGCCAGGCGCTGGTTTGATCACATCGGCTCCTTCGCCAGCAGCGAGCGTCCGGCCGCCCAGCGCCGATCCAAGGTCTCCAGTGCGATGCCGAGGTCGCATCGCTGGATCGATATGGTGGTCTCTTAGAATGGGGGACCCACAAGTTATGGATGGTTTATGACTATAGACATGGTTGATATGAAGGATGATTTGGGGGTGCCCTATTTTGAGAAGGTTTATGACTATAGACATGGTAGGTGGTTTGATTGACATGTTTTAGTTTCCCTAGTAATCATTAACAAATGGTTGGTTGACGAATACTTTTCAGGTTGAAACCACCCACCAGATATACATGGTTAATATCAAGGATGATTTGGGGGTCCCCTATTTTGAGAAACCACCATATGCGATATTGGTATGTGCCAAGCTTTGCTGGGTAACCAGCAAGCCACCCAAAAATGATCATTTTACGAGTGGAAACCATAGGTGGACTGGGGGTACCACTATGGCTTGGCACAATCCCATGTACTAGTTGGTTTCAACATATTCCTTGTATCTTAATATAGTTGGTACGGACATTGCTATGTTAGTTTTACCATCTTTCAACAATATATTGGTTGTGTTGATAACCAACCATATTGATGTACAAGGGATTGTTGATCAACAATAACTACTTATACAACATGCTTCCATCATTGCTCCATGCTGAGGTGGTTAGCCGCTGACAAAGACATTGCTTATGGTTGAATACCAGTGCAAATGGTCAAGCAATACCATCATTGATGATGAATAAGCAATCTCATATATCATACAATTATAAATCCAGTATCAATGATGTTTGAATGATATTCAATCATAAATCCATTGCTTATGGTTGAATACCATTCAGATAAGCAGCAGTAGAGATACAACATACGGTGACCAAGCAGAGAAGACCGATGACACAATAAATTGAAAGCTGGATGTGAAGCTGGATCAGTCAGCTTCGGGAGAATCGTAGGGATAGTGCCGCGCGAGCCGCAGGGCTGGACATTTGGAACCGTTGCCACTGGAAAAAACAATAAGATTTAAAGTCAAGTCAAGCAATATGTTTTGACAAATGATGTAGTACATCTTTGTATGGAACCAGCATTCTTGAGTGAATGATGATGTTTGCTAGTTGTCTACTCATGATTATGGTGTCAAGTGATTGGTATTGCGGTGTTTCCCCACAGAAAAATGACTCCTAATCACAACTGCAGGAATTTGAATGCCAAATCTTGGCGCTTTGCCAACTGCGGACTGCGCGACGACTGAGTGCACACACACACACACACACATCGCGAAGAAATCTCTGTGGAACCTTTCATCCTGTCTGAGATTACATGACCTGCTCCAGGCTATTCCTCCAGAAACTAAATAACAGTAATGTCATAGGATCCAGTCTAGATATTATGAGCACAAGTTGTAACAAGTGTTTAATACCGAGATCACACAAACAATTCAGAAAACCTCCAGAAACATTTTCTTGCTATCAAAACTTGTGCCTCCAGAAACCTGCCCCGGATTGTGGTGATGGTGACACATGACATTGAGCAGCCAGGAGCCCAATGGGTGAAAGCTTGAGAGTGGCGTGGTGAGGCTTGAAATCGAGGAGAAACAGCCTGCAGAGAAGTGACCAACAAATCCATACACCTATATGTGCACAACTATGGCTATGTGTCGCGTGCATTGCATTTGATTGTACCGTGTTCTCCTGTTTCTATGCCTGTGTATGTTGTTTTTTGTTCAATCTCTATGGGAATAGGTCCCTGATGATGGCAGACCACACCAGCGTAGGCAGAGACCAAAAAGAAACATGTGACGTTGGGTTGAACCTAAACCAGGCGTGTTCTTAGGTCGTGACCCGCAACTTCAAGCGAAGATTATGACTTGGGGCTGGTGATCACTTGGCATACTACAGGGTAGCAACCCAATTTGTACCTGAAAGACTTCAACATATGTCACTGGACCAAGGAGGGAGATCGGCTAAAGATGCTGTGGAGGGGTCGATCTTGTCGGAGAAGCACTGTGAAACCATGTCATGTCATGAGACCCGCGAAGTCTGTGAGGTTGTTTCTCCTACGGCGGAGGATGGTCAGAAAGCTCCATGGAACTGGGGAAAAGTCAAAACAGGATGACCTTGCCGTAAGTTGCAACATGTATATGTAAGATGTTGCAAGAGTGTACATGTTTACATCATATTCGCACACTAATGGTAAAGATGCAGAACCATCTACTCGCAAGCTGTGGTTCGGGGGCTGAATCATTCCCACTGTCCTTTGGGCTTTGCCCAAATTTGGCCAAGACGCGGATGACGACGAACTGTCACCTGTGATTGTTACAGCTGGCTGCTTTTGTACAGCACTTGAGTGTCCTCAAAGAGATCTGGGAGGGGGAGCTGCGGACCTTGCCACGGAATGCCGTGACTGTAGTGACAACCAGCAATCCGGGAGGAGGCCGATGGTTAGAGGCGGCAGCTACAACCGCCATGGTAATCGTGGGCCAACTGCAAGCCATTCACCACTAGTTGTGTAATTGACATCGAAGCGTGGGATACTGTAACATGATGTCATCACTAATTGCCCACTAAGAAATGTTAAGGAAACCGATCATAAACTGGTAGACACTGGTGGTAATTCGTTGTATCGACTTTGGTGACGCAAGATCTCCCACCACGAGGGATGCAAAAGGTGATTGCAATCCGCGTTTTTGTCAGATGACAATATGATTGTGTGACAGATTGGCCGTTGGTCATAGACGGGGGGGATCAACATCCTGGTAAATAGGGATTATATTGACCAGCTTTGACCAGCATAATGAACGGTAGTGGGAAGTCAATGACTTAATGCCCTTAAGCAGTGTAGCATGCGTTGACCATGGCCTATACGGCCCCTATTTCGGGACGGATTTGCATAAGACATGACTCAGATCCTGGTACATCCTGGTACCCAAAATGATCATTTGCCACAGGCAAACCATCACCTTTGGATGCAGTCTTTTTCCACAGCATTGAGAAACAAACCTGAAGTCTCGCCTTTCAGAAATGTTCTAAGCCATTCCTGTATCATGTCTGTCAACTTCTTGTACAACGTCAGCCAGGAGTTGAGCTTGCAAGTATGTAAAGTCTGGTGCCTGTGGGATTTTGATTGGCAAGGACTGTAGAGATGTTGTTTGATAATCCTCAACTGCAAAGATTCCCAGAAGATGAGTGTCCCAAACGGATATTTTAGGCAAATTCAACCAGCTTCTCTGTATATCAGCTATGATCCTGTACCAGAACTCAGAAAGAAATCTCATGGATTCCCCTCCGGCAGCGACCAGAGCCTATCACCATGCGCGGCCCAATGTTCCAACGGAGGACATGGCCATTTTCCAACAGATCTAAGGTCCATCGTCTAGAAATGGTGAATTCTCCCATCTTAGACCAATGCAAAGAGTGTGTGTTTTCTCCGCCAACCGCTTGTCCAACTGTGTTCACACATCTGACTGGTGCAGATGATTTGCTTGACACCCTCGCGCTGTTTGGCTTGAACAGACGTGCTGAAAAGATCATGCATCCCGCATCTAACACTGAAAACAGTGTTTCACTATGACATTAGCTTCATCACAATGAGAGCAGTTGGAACCATATCAAGGAACCGTGGCCCATCAGAAAACCTTCTGACTGGGGAAAGCATTCAATGCACTCGATGTTGGATTTCTGAATGGGGATGTTGATGATGATGCGGATCAAAGCAAGTTCCCAGTTCTCTCCCGCACTGGTCCCAGCTTCAATCCACCGGCCAAAACCCATGGCTTTTCTACTTCCCAAACTGGAGGTTTATAGCATTGGAGTGTCATGGTTGGCCCCCTGGGTTCAGCAGAGAGCCTGCTGACGGTGCCATGACCTTATCCAAAGAACTGCTGGATGGCGACTCAGAGGCGTGACCCGACCCAACCAGGCACCCGCACTCCGTTGGTCTTCCCTGGTCCTTGCAACGTGGACCCAGATCTGGTTGACACGGCAGACTTGTTCAGAGTGGGATGTCATCAGATCATTGGTCCTAGGATGAGTGCGGGAATAGTGGACTCCAGGCTGAAGTGGTCTCTTGGAAGGGGTGTGTTATGATAGATGAGTTCATTGAGGCCATCAGAATATGTGCACTTGGAATCCCTGGCTCCACCCACTGGTGGATTCCCATCACTAGCAACAGTTGATGGAGGAAATCAACTGCACCACTTGCAGATCAATGAAACTCAACAGATACGAATGACAGCAGCAACGCCAAGCATATACAAATTGACACACATTTATATAGAATTCTGAAATCCGTCATGAAACTGTATCACTGATCATATATTATAGTATTATTAAATAATCATATTATAGAAAAGCCATCATCATCGATTGTCATTCATGATACAAAAAGACTGAAGACAAAAATCATCCGTCGGCGGCGTTCAGACAGGCTGTGGGCACCTACTGTGGCGAGTTGCTGCACCAGAGCTCCGTTGTCTTCACCGATCCTGGTGGGGGGCGCCCAGCACCGAGCTGGCGCAGCAGTTCGCTTGCTGCTGCTGGAACTACGTGGATGGCAAATGACAAAAAATCGCTTGAACATACTGTAGCTGTGAAATAGCCGGAAAACACCGAAAAGGCTGGTAAACCTGAATAACTAACTGACTTCTCAGAAATAGCTGGCACACCTCATATCTAGCTGGGTTTTGTTTCATGTGGGAAGGATCAGTAGGTGCTACTGTAGCTCTCCGGTGAGCACCCTAGTGGTGGCCCCCTGGCAGGTGGAGCCTCCGTGGGCACCAGCACCTTGAACTTGGTGCCCTGGCAGATCGCTGCGACTCCTTGGGCACCACGGGGCACCGCGGGGCACCATGACCCACCATGCACCTGCCACCGGCCATCCACCTGCGCCGAAACCTGCAGCTGGGTACAGCTGAGTTCAACCCCTAAGCGCCACATGGCTCCAGGTGCTGTCCACCATTGGTGTCGGTGCTTTGACGCTGCCCTACACCACGGCCACAGTGGGATGGCTCCAGCTGCTGGGTAGCATGGGATTTCGGGGAGTCCCTTGGGTTGGAACGGGTGCAGTTCATCTGGTTGGACAAGGTAAGTGGAAGCGGGCCTGTTGGATGGGTAAAACTGATGAAGTTGGCTGGGAGAAGTTTCTTATTGGTGATCTTGTTGGATTAACTGATGAAGTGGCTCGCTTTGTTGCTGCCCGATGTTGGTTTGACATGGTTTGACCGATATATTGGTTTGATTTGGTTTGGGTGCTACTGTACACCATGCTGATGGACAACTCCCTATCCCCTGCAGCGTGGTGGAAGTCGTAACTTGATGCGCTTGCTTCAGGTCTTTGCTTTTGCTGCTCACTTTCTTCCTGGTGAGTGTCTACAACCTCTACTTGCTGGACTGCGCCATTTTCAAGAAGCGCAGCCTGCGAGCAACCATAGAACATGAGACATGTTGGTTCCAAAGAAGTCAGGGTGGCAGAAGTATTGACTCCGAAATGTTTTGCTGTCAAATAAGATGCATCAAATCATCAAATGGGGCAGTAAAATAACCCCGTGCTTTCCGTTTTGGTTGACGGGAACGCCCGGAGAGGGAAATAGAGCTGGGAGCCGAAAAAACGATAAAAGGAAAAAAACGATATCAATACATACATGTCAAATAGATAGATAGACACATGTACTCAGATGATGGCATTGGGACTGATTGTGACGAGCCTTTTGAGCACAGACACGTCGCTTTTCATTCTTTTGCTGGAAGTCGGATTCACCCAGAAAAATCCTTCCAGACATAGAGGTCCTGAACGATAACAAAACGATAAAAAAAACATACAAAAACGATAACAAATCGAACAATATCCTCCTCCAATAGGCAGCTGACCATTTCTGGCCTTCATCCTTTCATGTTTTCAACCACCCGTAGCTATGTTCCATGTCTGAGTCTCTGCCTGCGAAAACATTATACGCCTTGCAGCAACTAATCCTGAAAGATGCTGAAGTGGGCCCTGCTGTAATTGCAACAATCTCCTCGCTCTGGCTCGCAGGCTTCTTTGCACTGCAGCCTTTTTCCAACTAAATTGACATGTGATATATTGATTGGCTGAGAAGCTGACACTTAACAAAACCTGTCATTGTCCATCATCTCCTGGCATGCATAAAGGACTCCGTTTTCTTTCAAACTCCCATCTGTCTGCCTGCCTTATCATTGGTTTCTAGTGCCAACCCCTATAGCCACAATAGACAAGCAAACATGTTGGTTTTGTTGAAAGGCTAAAACCTGAAAAAACAATAAAAGGAAAAAACGATAACATGATTTGGCGAATAAGAAAAAGACACGGGGTTTTTATACAACCCCAAATGACAGAAAAGATGCAGTACCTCGTTGTGAACAACTCATACAAGCGCAAGATGTCAGAAGCCCGGTTGGCTGGGTTACATGCAACTTAAGTCATGAGCCAGAGCGTTTGTTGTGTCGGTCTCTTCCAGTGGAGTCCATGGCATTGCGGCTGGATTGCTGCTTCGTAGTGAAACCTGTTAGTTTCAGTTTGTTTGTGGACCAGTCCCACGAACCAGGTCGAATTGTCATATTATATCGTCATTAATTATTTGTCATCGATTTTTTGTTTTTCCTTGGTTTCTGATTTGCGCCATGTGTTCTTGTTTTTCCTTAGAGACTCCAAAAAAGACCTGCAGTGAAGCTGGGTGTGCTGAAGATATGACCAGAATCCCTGGTACTAGAAATGGCAATGATGTCCTTATTTGGGGTCTCCGTTAAACTCCCAAGCACTCAAGACATATTCAAGACCGATCCCCCCAGGGGACGACAGTTTGGTTTTCCGCTGAAGCAAGCCATTTGCCGACAGCTTCTTGGCGACTAACTATAATTCATTTCATTTCATTACCATGTCCCCTGATGATTTCGTGAGATCATCTTACCACGTTCGCTTGGATGATTTTAGTGGTTCTCAATTTGCTGCAATAGTTGCTTCACACGGACCCAAGTTCGCGGTCGCTATTTTTTCTGCAGGATTTTGTTTGTCGATCACCGAAGTGTAGCACCGCCAAGTGACTGGGCCTGCATCAATCGTCGGTGGGGTTCACCAGTGCATAGCCACAAGGAAGTTCCGTCCCCTCACCAAAGGTTAGTTTTAGGGAGAAAACGCAGGAGAGCACTTGGGGGGTACCTACTTTGCTGTTTCAGACCCGACAAATCTGAAGCAACAGCCGGGCTGGTCATGGCATTGCCCACGAAGCATCATGAAGCAGTTGGCTTTTTTGTCCAATTGAAACTGTCGCGTTGACGCTGAAAATATGGGCTCCTCTTCGAGCTCGAAGACGAGCACATAATCACTGGATGGATTGTCATTTCAGCCCACGTGAACCGTTGCCTGGTGACCACCCGCGTTCTCAAGCATGGTGAAGTGCTGCACCACGGAAACCAAGGTCATACGCAGCAGTGGTGTCGGCCGTGTTGGGCAGAAGTGGGGCGTGTCCTGGACGCAGGAGATGGGATCATTCCAATCAGATTGGCAGAGGAGATGAAGGTGTAGGAGTTGGTGAATGTTGATGCTTGCCAAAGGTATTTGGCAGCTTTAAGGATCTCTTAGGAGTTGTCATTGTCAACTTTGCGGTTGATTCTTTCCCTCTGA
>VSDK01004343.1:192693-235309 GCA_009767595.1 Symbiodinium kawagutii | reverse complement strand
CCACAAAGTGAACAGAATGGCTGCTGATAGCTTTGAACTCTGGCATTTATTGACCGTTTTTGGATGTTCGTCTCTATGGGCATATTATTTCTTCGAGCTTTGGACGGGTTAGTGGCCAATCTGGGCCAGTCCCTTCCCTTGCGCGAACCCTTTAAGTCGCGAACAGCCGCCCCCCATGACAATCCTGGAACGTCATCCTCTAAATTGAACGGTCGGCAATCGTGGATCGGTTTGCCTTGACCCATGCCCAATCATGGTTATCCCGAGTGGTTTTACATGATAATCCCTTGAAAATGAATCTTCTTAAGCAGTTGTTTCAGATATTATAAAGTAAAAAACATGAAAACCAGGATGGCTAAGAGTCGCCCCGGTCGCCCCTTCTGGAATTGGTCGCTAGCAGGATGGCGGTCTGAAAAATCGATCATCCAACCCTATGAGGATCTGATTGTCAGCGTGATTGGTATGGGGCTAGGTATTGATTTTTGACCTATTTTGACATGTCATAGCACCATATCATTTATCAGGTATGTTTATTGCCATATGCACATTGATCATGATATATCATTGACATATTCGGTACATAATGAATGACATATCTGGTTGTTGACATCCAATTGACAATCGTTGACATACCAGATGTGAACAATGATTGTCAAGCCACGTCAATTGGATGAACAATCGTACATGATGAACAATCATACCAAATACCAAAGGTACAATCATTAACATGATGAATGACATATCTGGTAAGCAACATCCCTGAATCCCAGCACCTCACAGCTGCATGGCTCCAGGACTACTTGGTGAGCGGCGCTGCGGGCTACGTCTCATTCTGCCAACAGGCCCCTGACAACGTGCTGGACGGTGCCTTGTCAGAGCTTGCTGAGTGTTGCTTGCTGATTGTCCAATATCAGCTGATCATAGTTTGGATATGTTTGAATTATGTGGGAAGATTATGATAATGATAAGTTGATAAGTTGTCATTTAAATGATAAGTTGATCGTGGTTCTTCTTGATATTAGTTGGTCATTAATGACGAGTTCTGATAAGCATTTTTAAATGAAAAGTTGATCATGCTGCGAAGAAAAGTATCATGGTTCGTCCTCGTCAAAAAGGACCATTCATAGTGGCTCGGATTGGTTCACGAAGCTTCGTGTAGCAATGACTGTTGGTTTGTGCAGCTTTTGGTTGACGACGTTGGCATCAACTGAGTCAACTTTTGGAATTCTGTTGTGGTACCACGCGTTGGGCCATACCTGCTTGGGACCACCAGCCATAGCAACTTGGCTCTTGCGCTGAACATAATGTGTTTTCTATTAAGCCGGGTTCCCTTTGGCACTGTCTGTGGCCAGGTACCTGCCACGTATCAAGATCTTTCCTGTTGGAAGACCTGCCACCATTTTTGGGGAGCACCTTCTGGCTGAAACACCCTGATATTAGGATCCCTGACGTGACCGCCTTGACCTTCCCTCCTTCACCTTCCTTGGAAAGCACTGATGAGGAGAAATGTTGTTCGGCTAGACGCATCTCCCTGGGGCTGTCCAGGGTACGTGTGCATTCTCAAGCAATTTGCCCATTGCCATACCGAGATGCCAGCCAACCAACTCACAAGATTAGTACTGCCTGGCCGCACATGCAAAATGAACGGACATAACAGCCACGAGCAAAAGTGGCCTAAAACCCACCATCGTTATCTATCGTTATCTATCGTTCATGATAGGATTCCCAGAAGCCACTAGCAGCAAAAGGCATGCGCAGCTCATGCCACTGAGGCTTTCCCCTGACGCATTGGCCAAGTCTATTGGCACGTATGGCCATCGCGCTGCAGCTGACCTGCGCCTGCAGTGGGGTTTACATCCCCTTGGCCCGAGCTGCACTGACTCACCTAACCATTGGCTTGGACTCGGGTGCACCACAAGGTGCGCAGCTGCTTGGAACATGTTGGACTCCCAGGAGATTTCACGAGAGCAAACCGGGGAATCCATGCTGAATAGTGAAATGGGTCCTGCATGATAATTCATTGAGGCAGTCTTAGTTGTTGGATCCCGTATGTGCAGCGCCTTCATCACCGCCCCTATTGGTAGTCTGTAGCATGATGAGTTGGGATGGTATCAGAGTACCGAGGGAGTGCCAAATTTGTCAGCAAGAATTTTGAATTATACAAGTTCCTTCAACTCAAGATTTCACCTATCCTGTTCAGGCGTTTATGATGCTCATACAATGTTCTGTTATCAGGAAACCTTTGTTCTCAACAACGACATCATTTTACGCCATTCCAAAATCCTACATCATCAACAATCATCAAGCATCCACCAACCATTAACTGAAAACCATCAACCCCATTCGCCCACCATTCACCAACTCATTCACCCACCAAGTCCCACTCACCAACCATCAACTGAAAACCATAAACCAACCATTCACCCACCATATCATCCATTCATCAACCATCAATCAGCCATCCATTCACCCACCATTCACCACTCCGTTTTTCCCAGGCGCTCTCCGCTGTCTCTTCACCGTGGCCTTGGTGTCTTCGATGGTGCTGGTGGCGCGCCTGCTGGACGGCGCCTTGGCGTTGCCCTTGGGCCTCACCTCCGCGGTGTGCACCACGGCCATCATGCGCCTCGGACCAAGGAAGGGCGGAAGGCGATGGATGAAGGGCAGAGGTCAGGGGATAGTTAGTTGAGGGGATGGCTCATGATGTTTGATGATACTTGTAGTGAAGCTGATCATCATCAGCATCAGCAGCATCATCAGCAATAATATAATAGCAATAATGATAGTATTGGTTTTGAAGCTCATGAACTGTCATTTTGGAGGGATTCAAATACTGCATCCTAAGACAACATGTATGAATCAAGTTGCTTCTGGTGACTGCCGTTGCAGTAATGGTAGGCATCGCTATGTATCGCTATTTGATTGAAGATTCATTTTATTGTGTAATTGCATTGACTTTCCCAGGGCCATTACCGTGTCACTGGCGGTTGGAGGCGACAAAAATTCATGGCATTCAATTGCGCGGTGAATAGAGTCATTTGGCTCGCATCATATTCATTGTGCATCATAGCTGTCATAGCTCTCTACCTGCCAATGCCTGGTGAGGACTGGCATATTTGTATAAAGGTCAATGTTGTGTAATCAAGTACAATCATATTCGGTATAACATAATAGAACATGCTCAGAAGTGATAGATAATGCAAGCTCAAAGATTATCATCATTTCCATCATAAGTCATGGATAAAGTCGTTACTGTAAGTTACCTACCAAAAGACTAGTCTTTGGAATCTATTCTCCATCATCCTGGTAGTCGTCCAAGGCATCCTAAATCCACCATAGTCCAAGATAGTCCAGAAGGACTTTGTAGGCCAGATGTAAAAGTCGGAAAAACGTCGGGACATCCTGGCCCTCCAAGTCATCCAGGTCATCAAGTCCTTCTCAATCGTAGGCAGTCATCCAAGTCATTCTCCACATTAATTCATAAGATTCATAAGCAACAAATGTAGGATTACATATCATGTCATCCAAGTTGCTCAAGTGACCGATCCTCGGAGGGGAAACTTCACCGCACAAGTCGCAGGTTCGTTTTCCCTGGGCTGTGTGCCTATCACCTCAACGGCGACCGATGGCCCTTGGCCTTTGCTGCAGCGGGCTTGGTCATCGGAACGGCGTCCACAGCTACGCTGTTGATGGCGTAAACAGCGCGGCACTGCGCCGCGCCAAAGGAGGGTTCTGGTGGGGAGGATTACCGCTGCTTTAGTGATGGGACTAATCAACTGGTGCTTAACACCAAAGGGTGCAATCGAGGTAGATCGCACCGAATTGGATTGACATATCACGGAGCCTGATTTGACTCGACGATCGGCCGTTGCCTTGGACGAACCTGTAGACTGACGTCGATCCACTGCCGGAGCCAGTTGTATCCTCCGCTGATCACAACGACTGGCGGTGGAAACAAACAATCAGCAATTCAACTCATCTCATGAAGAGCATTGCCATTGCGGTTATGTTTGTTTTCTCATGTACACACGTTGACGTGTCGTGTATGCATTAATCCCTAATGCGATCCTTGCGCTCGAAGGAGTGAATGCCAGTGCTTTTAGTGAATGGTCCTGTCATTTGACATCACTTGACTGTCTATCGGACCCCACTTGATGGCTGGCAGACGGTTCCGTTAGGCTTACGGCTTTGGAAAGTTCCGTTGTTCGGCAGTTGGATGGTGTACATTAAAATGTATGGTTCATTGCCAATGCTGATGATCATTCACAAAGGATGATTTGCGCATATTCCTATTTTGAGAAATACCTATATACACTCACACAAGTTCATGCAGTTTCTTGCCAGTATTTTGCATAGCGTGTTGGAGGACATGTTGCCGTTTCATCCCATGTGAGACCAGGGTTATCGATACTTGCTGGATTATCCTGCAACTTCTCTTTCATACAGTTTTTGGGTTTGGACTTTGAAGGTCATGTCACGTTTTGTTGGTGATATCGGTGCTGGTGGATTTTACATGAATGTGTCAAGATACGAAATATCATCTCCAGCTTTTTCACAACTCCCTGGTTGTGGAAAACCGTCGCTGATCATTGTTCAGCGATATGGTATTCATTATTGCTAAGCATCACAAACAGCTTTAAAGCAATGTTATAATTGGTTGCACCAAATCACTATGATCATAAGTTCGGCATCCATATCCATGAATTACTAACTATTGTTACTTGTGCCAATCAGTATCTCTGAAGTATGTCTATCATGTGTTGTTATCAACATATCAACGTGTGTTGAAACCATTCCTGACCATTACTAACTATGCTTATTAGTTTGCATCTAATGTTTATCAACTAAGTATGGTTTATCATCTTCCATCATTGTGATCGTGACTTGTATATTCCATAATTATCCACGACAAACTATGCTTACTTGTACCAACCATCTATGAACCATTCTCAACAATGCTTATGGATTATCAACTATATCCATTACTAACCCATTCCAACCACATCCATTGCTAACCATCAACTAGTTGTGTTAATGAATTATCAACCATATTACATCCAGTACCAATCCATTTCCAACATACGTTCATCAGATATTGTCAATCAATGTGCTTCACATATTTATCTGATGATTTGATAAACTCTGATAGTTTATCAGTATCATCTTCTCAAATAGTTTATCAAATGTTTAACTATGGTTCAAATAGTTTATCAAATAGTTTATCAAATATTTATTTCATTAGTTCATCTGATAAACTCTGATAGTTTATCATTGTCAACTAACACTTCTGCACCCATCATCTTGTCCCGCTTGTGGCTCCAGCGCCCGCCGTCCAACGGCGGAGCCCCCGGTCCACGGGGGGAGCCACGGTTTCCAACGTAGCTTGCGCCGCGGTGCGGAGCCGCGGTGGCGGTGCCCTGCGCCATGCTGCCGTTGGGGGCACCCAAATGGAAGCTGGTGAGTCACTGGGGATCTGACGGAGCTTGGTGATGGTTGGTGACACCGGAGAAGTTGATCTAAGAATTAATTGATTGATGTTTGTTGGAGTTTATGACTAGTTGGTCACTAATCAGTAGTTGATTTATGTGATGTTGATTGGTGACACTAGTTTTCATGACTAGTTGGTCACTAATCACCGGTTGATTTATGATGGTTGATGGAGAGTTGGTTGATGTTGGTAGATGACACCTGAATCCTTGATCAGTAGCACCTGAACAATACCTGACGGAGCTAAGTTGATTCAGTCCTTTCTCAGTAGTTGACTATTGGTTGAGCACTGGTTTGTGACGGCGAAGAATGCCTTACCCGTGGTTGATGATCCATGGAAATACTTGGCATTTGTCTGTTGGTGGACTTGACCACCCCAACCGATTGTGGTCACCAGCTTGGGATTGGTTGATCACGAAGTGTGATCAGCCGCACAATGAAGGCAAGCCATGCCCTGTTGTCAAGCCAAGAATACTCAGCAAGGCGAACCCCTACCACGTAGCCATGGCAGTTTAAAAATTTTACCCAGTTTGGCCTACTTGTAGTAGTTGGTTTGTAGCTGCTGGTTATAACCATAGCTTACCTCAAATTGGACTAGCCACCGTCGTAGGTAGTTCGCTGACTACAGCCAGGGTCGTTTGCTGTGGTTCTGGTGCAACCAAACTCGTAGCTGATTGGGAGCCCACATTATGGGACTCACATCCGAGAAGGGAAGGCTGTCATCCATCCCACATCACCAGATATGGATTTGACCGTCGCGTCATCACTTGATATGCACAGAAGTTTACATATCAGGGGGCTAATGATATTTAGATCAGGGGTACAGGGTTTGAAGTTAGATGGGATTTCAATGTGCGTACTCAAAAGCGCTCGAGCATATCTCAGCTTTTTCTCAAGGTATGTAGCCCCGGCACGATCGGATATACACTGGATATACAGTCGATGAGAAACAAGCTATTTCCGGCAACCAAAGAACCGGAATATTGCTGATGCATGCTGATCCGCCAAATTGCTAATATACTCAATGACTATTGGTTAATTGTCAGGAATGATTTGACGCTACTGTGGGAGTCTCTCCTTCGCTCTGGGTCCCAATTGTCAATCACATACTTGCTGGCCCCTTGTTACGAAATGCTTGACCCGCGCAAATGTTGCGACCCAATGTCGCAAGCACGATGATGTTAGTTGAAACCACCAATCCCTGCGGATGAATGGACCAACCACGGCCCCCTTCATTTGTCGGGCTGGCCGTTACTGAGGCCACCCTATGGCAGCACGCAAGCCTTAAAGGTGCATTTCAGCATCGAGTGGCCTGAAAGGGCAGGGATGTTCGTTTCCAATAAGAACCAATAATCGCTGTTTCAATGTGTTTCATCAATATACAGTTGTTAATCATATTGTTTGTCATTGTTACTGAGTGTTAATAATAACCTCAATGGTTTCTCAGTTCTAACCATGTCTAATCCAAATACATGATGTCAATGATGAAGAATAGAGGGTTGCAACTATGATTGGATTCCCAAGTGGTGTTCATGCTGGTGTCCCAAGATTCAAATGACCATGGCTTTGGGACGGTGCACATGGAAGCTATGCCGCGCCCCGGTTGCCTTTGGCGCGCAAGGCGAAGGCAATGCGCTTCGGTTGTCTCTTATAGCACTGAACAACTAGGTGTGTTATTTGAGGTATCCACAAATAGTCGTATATATGGATGGTGTATATCACACGACTTGGTATATACCGATCTTTTGCTGGACCAAACTAGTAGTATACATAAAGGAAGTGCACGGATATTTGATTTCTTGTGATGTTTGACAACATATTGACTAGTTGGGGGATTCTCAACATAGGGGTACCCCCCAATCATCCACTTTATCAACCATTTATAGTACTAAGCATGCCAAACATTTTTTAGGTCCCCTATTTTGAGAAACCACCCGTTGTGGCTTTCAAGGACCATGTTTCATGTTGGGTAAACAACTGCAAGAAGTTGCCGTGCCCAACCCTGGCGAGCAAGACTTTGTCTCTGACTTTCACTTCGGTGCCCCTTGCGAGGCGGCGCATTTCGATGGAGGCTTCTCAAAGCTCGGAACTGAAGTGGGGAGCAGTGGCGAGTTTGCCCAGCTATTGGCATCCATGTTTCTCTTGGGCATGTGGAAGCATGGGAGCATCCACGTTTCGGCATGTCCGAAAAATGGTTACGCCGTCATGGCAGGACAATTCAAGCTTTTGGGTGTTCATTAGCCATGGTACTTGACGTACCTCATGCGCATCACTTCCTGATAAACAGATACCTTTTTTTTTCTATATGCATATGTACAATATATGTTATCATTTACATATGTATACATGTATGCATGTTTACATATCAATATATGGTGTATTCTTTGTGTATATATATATATATATGTGTATATTTATTTGTTATTTATGTATACATACAAACTGTACAGATACGTAATGCGTTGATTTGATTCATATGCCTCAGCGGGTGGAGTTCGGCCTTCTGTGCCCAAAAAAGGCCTCGGACGTTGAACCTGGTGGTGGTCTTCAGTAACCTGGTGATGCCACTGGGACAGAGATCGATGCGGCGAGCAGGCCCCAGTGGCGCCCTGGGTTTCTAGGCCCAGGTGATGTGATGTTTGACGGTTGTTTTTGTGTGGTTGGAAACTCTTGTGTGTACACGTTACTATTTCTATACATATTTATGTATGTACTTGTTTTTTGATATATATATATATATATATATCGGTATAGTATCTTTAAGTGTTTTTTGCAGTGTTTTAGAACGATGAGGCCTTACAAATACTGTGTTTTGCAGGGTTTTACTATAGCGGCCACGTATGGTAGAAGTTGTCATTGTATGGTAGGAGTTGTTATCGTATGGTAGAAGTTGTCATCGTATGGTAGATGCCGTGCCCAACCCTGGCGAGCAAGACTTTGTCTCTGACTTTCACTTCGGTGCCCCTTGCGAGGCGGCGCATTTCGATGGAGGCTTCTCAAAGCTCGGAACTGAAGTGGGGAGCAGTGGCGAGTTTGCCCAGCTATTGGCATCCATGTTTCTCTTGGGCATGTGGAAGCATGGGAGCATCCACGTTTCGGCATGTCCGAAAAATGGTTACGCCGTCATGGCAGGACAATTCAAGCTTTTGGGTGTTCATTAGCCATGGTACTTGACGTACCTCATGCGCATCACTTCCTGATAAACAGATACCTTTTTTTTTCTATATGCATATGTACAATATATGTTATCATTTACATATGTATACATGTATGCATGTTTACATATCAATATATGGTGTATTCTTTGTGTATATATATATATATATGTGTATATTTATTTGTTATTTATGTATACATACAAACTGTACAGATACGTAATGCGTTGATTTGATTCATATGCCTCAGCGGGTGGAGTTCGGCCTTCTGTGCCCAAAAAAGGCCTCGGACGTTGAACCTGGTGGTGGTCTTCAGTAACCTGGTGATGCCACTGGGACAGAGATCGATGCGGCGAGCAGGCCCCAGTGGCGCCCTGGGTTTCTAGGCCCAGGTGATGTGATGTTTGACGGTTGTTTTTGTGTGGTTGGAAACTCTTGTGTGTACACGTTACTATTTCTATACATATTTATGTATGTACTTGTTTTTTGATATATATATATATATATATATCGGTATAGTATCTTTAAGTGTTTTTTGCAGTGTTTTAGAACGATGAGGCCTTACAAATACTGTGTTTTGCAGGGTTTTACTATAGCGGCCACGTATGGTAGAAGTTGTCATTGTATGGTAGGAGTTGTTATCGTATGGTAGAAGTTGTCATCGTATGGTAGAAGTTGTCATCGTATGGTAGGAGTTGTTATCGTATGGTAGGAGTTGTCTTCGTATGGTAGAAGTTGTCATCGTTCCACAGGGCACGTAAGAACGTCCGTGTTTAACTGCGGTCGTGGTTTCTTTATGTATTCATGCAAAAGGTGAAACACTTAACGATACTATACCGTATATATACATATATATATATATGAGATAATATTTACATATTTACATACACAGTATGTACTTAGTACTAATAATAGACATACCGACGTACATGCTTATGGTGTATATAGATCCTAAAAAGATACTATTTGCACGCTAATTGGCCGCAAGACTCAATGTTCGATGCCTGTCTCTCATGACTGAGGACCCGAAATCCACATAAATGTTGCCCGTGAAGTGTTTACTCATCAACATGTGTTTAAACAAATATGGCGATTGCTGTTGCTGTCTCCCCTTGTCGGGATGAGCAATGTTGTTTCTTCATTGGTGTTCACCCGACTGTCGGTTCTGTCCTCATCATCCCCTTCCCAACATCAGATAGCCGCCCTGTGAACTGAGTCCATGGGTTGCATTTTCTGCGGTCTTCTGGGTCAGAAGCTCAGTACCAGGAGTTCCAGGATCTGTCGAAAATTCGAACACTTCAAGTGCTGTTCAGCATCCAATGACTAGAATCCATACCTGGCTGTTGGGGTGTCCACATGGATTTTCCAATGATGGTGGGTGGTACTGATCCACAATACATGGCGAACGAAGAGATCTTCAACACACGTGGATCGGTAAGGAATCATGGTGTTGACTTACAGTACTTGGATCGGTATCGTGCACCATTGTACACTATACTTTCAACATTCTCCCATTGCTCACCATGGTAAAATGGTATGTACAGTAGACACCAACCAATTTCCCATTGCTTACCTGTACCACGCTGGTAAACCTATCATCCTGAGCGGTGTGCAGTGTGCCCAGAGAGTTGGTTGACCAGATTCCCACTGGGTGACGTTTTGACAGAGGAATTTCTTCCAGCGATTCTGTTGCTGATTCATTTTATAATGATAATTCATTTATATGACTAAACAGAATTGACTGCATGCTGAGCATAATTGAAAAATTATAGTCAGAGTTATATGCTTAGCATACACTGTTGCTGATACTTTATATGGAATGAATGCGTAGAAAGCTTCATACAGACAGACACAATTATATAGATCACTTTTGTATGCACATAAATCATTGTGTTTGCTTTTGATATCTCTGCATCTCCAGGCTGTTCCTCTTGCTCATCTCCAAATGCTAAAATGGTGCCCCAGCTCCGTTTTGGGTTCACTCCGCTGTTCTTGATTTGCATTGGGGCCTAGGGGCTGGAACCATCCAAAAACCAGCAAATGTTGGGACCAACGCATTTCTGCCATTCTCGGCGGGGCCAAGACCAACGACAGCAGAATATCCAATCACCAGCCATTCACTACAGGGACTTGCAGAAGCGAATGAAGCTAGGTGGCTGTGCTTGTACTCAGCATTGATTCGTTACAAGGCATCATTACTATTGGCATCTATTGGCCATCATCTAAGAAAACTCAACCAGGGTTGATATAATTATTGGCTAAATGGTTAGTTTCTGTTCACTAACAGTCTGGTGTTTCTCAAGTCACAGGGAACGCCCCCGTTATCATCCAGCTTATCAACCATTTTTGGCAATAAACCAAGCATAGCTTTGGTGTACCCCTATGGCTTGAGACACCACGAAGTATAAAGATAGCCAACTTATGTTCACAATCAGCTGGCACACCAGTAGCCACCAGGCCCTGTCCTTCTCCTTACGTTTCTCGCATCCCATTCTGGTGCTGGGCTCAGCCAAGCGGAGCTACGGCAGGGGCGATGTGGTGATGGCGCACAGGCAGTAATGCCTTGATCCGGCGACCAAGATGAACAGTAACAAGACAAACTGCGACAGTTGCTGCCATTGATTATGATGACAAGTACAGCTACTAATGATTACCAATAATGACAGTTGATTATCAAACTGCGACAAATACAGCTGCTAATGATAGTACGACAAGTTGATGGAAAACAAATATGAAACACATCGGATTTAGCAGCTTTAGCGGAGCTCGACAACCATTTGCTCACACCCATATGCAGAGGGCAATTCCCTCCTAGACTCTTGGTGAGATAAGCCATCACGATAGCATGATATATGTTCCGCCAAAATGTTGATTTGGCCGAAGCCAGCCACGCAAAAAGGGATATTTGTCCAGGGCCAAGGATAACGGCGGTTTGTTCATATCGTTGAACACATCTCTTTGTTTGGACGGTACGGAGGCTATTCCTGATATACAGTGGTTTGTGTTCATGGATTTAGGGGAATATCAACCATCTTCATAGGTCAGGAATCGGCAGAATACTTATCAACTAGCCCTCAAAAGACAGGATTATGGAAACTAGAAACATGATAATTGTCGCTGCTCACGTAAATGAAACTTGCGCAATGTGTTTGGTTGTCACTCCCGAGTTTGGATGTTTGCCTATCAATTGTTCTTCTTACGGGTGTGTGCCCAAATAACGAACACCCGTTTGATTTGATTCGGGGATATACCGTACCCAGTTATGCATCACAATCTTCGGTTTCGACATACAGTGACGCAGCAATGTTGTTGCTTTGTTTACTTGATGGTTCGTCCCTTTTCATAGGTTTGTAACATTACCACGCAGCCAGGAAGCCACTTAGTGACATCATCAAGTATGCCAAGAAATGGAGATACTGTGTTTGGAATTTTCCATAAGATTTGCCTCTGCTGAGTCAAAGCTCGTCTCCATAAGAATCGCCCAGAAAACATCCGAACCAAAGATCTTGCCATGAGTTGAACCTGGGACCTTTGAGGCCACCCTGGTGGTTCTGGCCTTCGTGCTGGCTGCTGGCATCTCCGCCTTTGCAGCAACTTGGAGGCAGAACTTTTTCCTCGGAGAAGCACCTGGGGACGGTGCTGCATCACCAGGTGTCCAACCTACTCCCGTAGGAAGAAAGTTCATCAACGCATCAACGTTGCGGGATCAACCCTGCATTGTATCCCCATGTTTTGTATCATGAAGTTGTTCTCCTTGATCATTAGAAATCAACGTGGAAGCGGGAGTCATCTTCAAAGCATCGGCCAAGAGCCCGACAGATTGCCTGACCAGCTCAGAGTGATCACTGGTCAATGGGAAGTGTCAAAAGTTACATATCCATCATATATCTTGAAAACCCTATGTATTTGCACCATGCATATCTCGATACATATGTTGCATGTTATGGCATGCTCATATCTGATTATATTTATCATCATGATTTTAAAAGTATGTATATATTTCATGTATGTGTTTATTTACTATTGTGTGTGTTTGTTTCCTTATATATGCCGTATATCTGTAACTGTGTCTTCATGTATTTGGATCGTTGGGATCTTGTTTCCCTTGACGGCGCCTGGACTTGCGCTGGCCGCACCGAGGCTTACCGTTGGGCTCACAGTGAGCCACTTGGCGCGAATGGACAGATCTGCGCAGCGTTGGGAGTTTGACACCAGCAATGGAGCAACAACTGCGCTGAGGCCTTCAACAAGGCATGTTTACTTAGATTGACTTATTCATTATTGATGTTAATATCATTTAATGGCGTATGATATGAATTTATTTTACTACTATCATTGTATATGTGCAATATATGTTTTGCGTAAGCATATGATGCAATAAGCTAATTATTCAAGCATGTAGTCAATAATGAGCCATATACCTTATTGTGTACATGTTTGTTCATTCATAGTTAGTTGTACACTCATTTTGTTTTGTACATGTTCATTTATATCCATTCAAAAGTCATGACATATGTTGGTTTGTGGATCTCCCAACAATGACCAACCTCAGCTTGCAGAATAATTGTCAACAAGATGGACGCTCCCTGTACCATCGAGCAGCTGACACCAATGGATTGCCTCATAAGTCTAACCACGGTGGAGCATGTGATGGAGAACACATGTCCTTTGACGCATTCTCAGAAGCAATACTCTGAACTCATCCAAACTCTAAAGTCTAAAACTCTCATTGAAGCAAGACTGTATGTTCCAACTCTTGCTTCAAGAACTCTTGCAATACTCTAAACATACTCTAAAACTCTAAACTTTGCGTGTTCCAACTCGTGTATTTGACATGGCGCAGTCCTCACGGCTTCCCGTTACGTTGAGGCGCGCTGCTCATTGGTACCTGGCTGCAATGATGGGTTGCCGGATGGTGGCAGTGGAGTCCGCATGACCCTGAAATCAACGGGTACTTGGCAGGCTTCATTGCATCATATGCCGTCCAGACCCCCGTTTCTGTCCTGTTATTTTGTTGCAGGATTGTATTGCGTTTGGATTAGATCATTTCTGGTGTTTGGCACAGAGTAGCTTCAAGTCTCGGCTGATGTTGTTCACTTCAAGCAAATAGTCAATCAAGCAAGGAGGCAGTGAATCAGCTAATCTAATCGTAATAATTATTAATCAATCAAAGTTTCCATCCATTAAAAAAAGTCAATCGGAACACATCCACATTCTGTCCAGAAACCTCCGTCAAAATCCACAAATCAGGTGACAGAGTTTCGCAGTACTGTACCGGAAAGACCATGTCAAGCAGAAAGTGAAGAATGCTATCAGCAGTTTAAATCACCATCACCAGTGTGAACAAGTGTTAACCAGAATCAATCAGCACTTGCCCATTTGTTTTATTGAATGGCACTTGCAGTCACTCACCAATTGAATGGATCATGAATCACATCAGGATGACCGATTCAAAGTCGCTACCATAATCGTAGCACAGGAAGGACATTGGCTTTGGAACGCTCCGATGGGAACACCTGTCCACACCTTCATGGTTAACAGCCAATGTTACACCCATCCAGCTCGTGCTTGTGTTGTTGGCCCTAAGCAGGTTGCTTGCGAACCAATACCTACTGTACTATTATAGAAACTTAGTATTTGACCTCGGGGAGTAGCCGCAGGGGAAATCCAGATGTGCTGCCATGCAATGATTGTGCTGGCGCTGTCACGAGGATTCTGGGCGACGCCCCCCAAAAAAGTCACCAGCGACAAAGATGAAAAGTTGCCAGCCAGCCGTTTTCGTTGATCATGGGATTTGATCCTGGTCAATCATTGCTAGCCATACTTATTTGATAGCAATGATCGGCCTGTATCAGCTTCGTATTTGATCCTGCTATTCCTATTTGATGGCAATAGATCCTGATCGAACCTGGTCAACCACACTGACACTGATCCTGTAGCAGCTTCAAGAGGTCAGCTTGGCCAAGCCCAGGTATCACTACTTTGCCCTTGCCATGCTACTTTCGGCCTCTTGGACACTGCCGACCTGTGCGTCCAAATCACCCAGCTGGCCAGGCTTTGATGTGGGACACTACTTACTTCAAGAAGATACTTCACGAATAGCACGGAAAAGGTGTGGTGGTTCCAACCTCTGGATATTTTTGCTTCCGAAATCACCAGCTCTCTCACCAGAAGTATCACCAGCTCGATCACCAGCTCGTCACCAGCTCTACGGGTCCAGCAGTGGTCCACCGGTGATCCCTACACCACCACCGCTCCCAGCTTCGAGGTCGTTGCAGCAGCGGTGCTTGGCTCGTTGAACTACAGGCCCTTGGGGATCCACATCCAATGGTGGGCAGATGCTGATTTGACACTGTGGTATACTAAGCATTGGAACCAGCATCCTTTGAGTAAACTAACCTGGTTAAGTTTTACTTGTGGTAAACTAGGTTGGTTGCTCTTCAAATCACAAATTTTGATGGGTAAATCAGCTATATTCATGTTTTTCCACGCAACCGGGTTAGTTTGCCAAAGAGTATTTATTGTTTGCCAAAGAGTATTTATTTTGTTCACTGCCATGACTGCCGTGCTTGTGATCTCGTGGTAATTTGAGAACATTGCCACTGAGAGTTCGCAACTGGCATGGCTGGAGGGTAATAATGCTTGGAGTTAGCCCCGAAGTCATGGCCGCCGAAGGTACGCCATGGAAGATGCCTACACTTTGATGACGGATCTGAAGTTGTACAAAGACGCCCTTGATCCCAGAGCTTGGGGCTGGTCAACGGGGCAGGGATCAGATCATAGCTAGCTTGTGGTTCCATGCGTTGTACCCACGACGTTGCACCCAGCTACCTGATAGTGAACCACACGCTGATCAGCCTACAGATGTTTTTTGGGCTGCTCAAATGTTTTCTAAAACTATTCCATGAAGTTGGGTGCGTTAAAACTTCGAAATAGCGGCTACGGCAGATTCTGCTGTGGAATGTTGCAACAGTACTGGCCGTTGAGGTTGATGTGGGTCAGATGAAGGGCCAGCAGATGATGGACGCGGGGCTCCTGGGGGTTGCAGCTGGGAACATGCTGGCTCTGAGTTGAAACTTGGATGTTCCCATAAATAAGTGAACAATAGTGAACATATAAATGAAGCCAGTTTGGCTCTTGTTCGCCTATTCTGATTTGAACTCTGGCTCTAATCGAAACTTGATTAGACTGATTACTTCCTTCTTCTTATAGTCTATATACATCTATATATTATATAGTCTATGTAGTTCCGAATAGTTCCGATATGTCAAGACGTTGTGGTGATGAACTACACCCGATCATTTCTTAGAGGATGCGGCTTGGTCCTTAAATTGAGGGAATTGCTTCCAAAATCCATGGATCTTTCGGGTGCCCTCAGTTAAGTATTGTGAAGCTTGCGAGAAGCTGCTCGAGTAGAAAATATTTTAGCAAGCAATACACCTTCAGGAAGTAAAGCGTAAGCGGAAAATCAGTGGAGACCATTTTGATTTTGCCTGATGCTGTGCTTTCAATGTGGTGTCGGAAGCTATTGTTCGGAAAACTGGCAGAAGCAAGGCCTTGCACAGACCATACAACTGAGCATTTGCAGCATGTTCCTTGGGTAGCAGCATATGAAAAACTGTACATGATGAGCTGGGCACTGCCAAAGTAGCAAGAAATGGTTGCAAGCAGTCAGACCCGCAAGCCATTCAAAACAGCGTTGTTTAACACGGAAAACCTTCCATTTTTTCGTTACACCATGGCCATCCATGGCCCTGGACCCCCAATTGAGTGGATAGTCTTGGCATGCACAACTGATATTTGATGACTTGATCCATCTGTATGCTTCCAGGTTGGTGAGTTCCCAAAACCTTGATTTGGTCCCATACGCTGTGTTTACTCACAACTCTTGTTGTATCGAAAGGTATTGATCCCTGCAAGTGTAGAATCATGAGTTGACAGATTCCCTGTAACGCCAAGTTAGCGCTATCCCAGCTGCTCAACCTAGAATGATCATTAGTTCAACGATTCCCTGTCACAAACACATTCCCAGTATGGTCAAATTTCGGGTGAATACCACCGCTCTAAACCACTGTAAGCTATTGTGGTCAACATCTATCCCCAGGTTCCTCACCTTGGGTCTTCCATGACTTCCTAGGCAGGCCTCGTGGATTTCCACCACGGCACCCTGGACTTGCGCAAGTCCTTAGGTGGGATGCCCAGCTGGAGATGAAAAGGTCTGTGACTTCAACATTCTGCTCACTGAACGGGCAAATATGCTTGGACATCTTATCTTGATGGAAGTTATATTTTGAGGAGAGATGATTCCCTGCCATCCAAATGTTGGAAAGTGCTAGTCGTTTGGGACCCTCGTACTGTGGCCCGGCCCAATGCTTGCTACTTTTTGGACGTGTATCAAAGTGCACCCATGGTTGCGGGGCTCAAAAGCCAACAGATGTTTTAGACAAGGGAAAGAAATGGGTCAGTCATTGTGAATGGTGATTTTGATGGAGTCAGTAGCAGAAATGTGGCTGTCCACAGATACTGGTGACCCCAAACCACTCAAAAATGGTTCGTTTTGGTGGGATTAGCATTGCAAATTCCGCCATGGACCATCCCCGCGCTTTGGAATCTCTATCGCATTTAAGCAGGACAAGAGTGCTGGTTGATACATGCGTGCTCTCACTTTGGGAATGTCCATCAAGCAATCATTCTACAGGAATTACACTGACACTGAAGGCCTTTGGGACTGCTCATTTAGATGCTCTGAGGCTCTAAAACATCGAGCAATAACAGGGATCACAAATTGAGGGGCGCTGTTGTCACAAATGGCAGGTTTCAGAGATGGCGGAAACACCTACTGTGTGGCACCCATCACCAATGGAGAGGCAGGGGAGCCCTGAAGATCTACCCCGAGCAGGGTGAACTCCTAAAGGGATGCCAGAAACAACTTCAGGCATTGTTCCAATCGTTTCGATGGTGAATGTGAGCAGGCAGGTACTCGAAGAAATGGATGTGTGGCGATTCACTGATGTTTGTCTCATGTTGTTTGCCCGAACGTACGGACTATGTGTACCATGATGGCATATGGTATGCTCCTAATCTTACGTTCGCAGGTGTCCTGTTTTTATGACTGGGCACGGGCAAGTAGTGATACGTACCTCCTGGATGAAATGTTGTTTATCAACTGGGAAAGCACACGAGTGTAGAAGATTTGGACCAGGGCCAACAGCATGGTGCTTTCTAAAAATAGGGAACCCAAAGTTATGTTTGGTTTATTGATGAAACAATGACTAATATGGGATGATAACTGGGGGTACCCCTGTTAAACACCCATACGGTCGCTTTGAGTAGGAAATTGATCCAACTTGGTACGTGATGATCTTTTATTTTGCCCAATTGCCCACATCGACGGCAGCAAGCCAGGCACTGGTGCTAATGCTGGTTGGGAGATGAGAATGTACTTGTTGGCAAGTAAAGTCACGTAATTGAACCGTGACGGTTTGAACCGCATAGGAACCCACTTCGGAGGATTCCTTTGAGTTTATTGTACAATCAACTGTGCTCATATACTATACAATGAGCATTATCCTTAGGTATTGGGTTCGAAGAAACATTATGCAGGAGTTGAAGAAAGTTGATCACAGTTGATAGCGGTTAATAAATTTGTAAATTGATTGATAACAGTGAATTATCATATATATATATATATATCGATATTTCCTCAAACTGGTGGGGGTACCTCCAAGCCAGGGGTGGTTTCCAATCCAGAACTATCTATTTACAAAAGTGGTTGATGGTTGACTTACCCCACCATTTGTGCATCCATTTCTTGTCGGTAGTTCGTTTCTTTGCTGATAGTATTTCCATGGAACATGGGCAACAACACGGCCAAGCTAATGAAGAGCCATGTGGGTCGAGAAGGTGTGCCAAGACATGTTCTGCAGAATAGAATTACACGTTGTACAAATGTTCGAACAAAACATGTTGATAATATGTTTCAAAGAAACATTGTATCAACATGTTGTGCACATGTTTGTAATTGTTTTCAAACAAACCTAGAGATGTTCAAAAACACATGCTGTCATGTTCTTCAAGATGTTCGAACAAATCGCCATCGCCGTGATCTACGATCCATTTCGGAAGTTGAAGCATCACCGCAGCGCCAAAAGCTGTGCCCAGGGCAACCTGCCGGTCTATGACTTCTGGGCTGTAGGCTGGGTATTGTCCAGGTTGATCCATGGAATTCAACGGGTTGGTGAATAAGCGGGTGCCAGATTCTGGGGTTGTGCCGTGGTCACTCCAGCTGCACATCCAAGTATTGAATAGGGATAGTCATTGAGAAGAACCTGGTTGGTTATCTTCAAATGATGCTGAGTGGTCGCTTTTTTGCTGCTCAAGTTTAAAGATTTGACCACCATTGGATGGAACGTTAAGTCTGTTAGCCGTGGTTGATACTGGTCAATGATGGGTACCTGGAGGTTTGATAAGCTGGCGGTACATGAGTCGGTTGTGTGCTCTCAACCACCCGAAAAACGGTAGGATTTTTTGCAGGGAAATGTTGGGTACATGATTTATAGATACTCCAACGTTGTTCCTTAGTCACACAATGGGGTCTGAATTATCAAAAACAGAGTGTTAACCACTATTGTTCATTGCTAAGTTTATATATCATATATCCATCATTATTAACCATCGTGAACCATTATAAACCATCAACCATACATTAACCACACATGAACCAACCATTTTTTACGACCCTTAGCCCTCGTAAAGCACCGTTGTCTTGGGGAAAAGGCAGCAGTTCGTGCAGGTGTGAACTGCTGCAGCAGCACTCGGCCCGACTACGAATGTGGTGAGTGCGGGCCCTTCAGTGGCTTCAGTGGCCCTGCTGTCCACCATGGCCCGCTAAGAGTTGGCAGTTTCCTGACATGGAATCCTGATGGTCCAAGACTCTTCGAAACAAAGTCATGTACACCATTTTACCGAGAAACAAAATGAAAGTTGGTGGTTTAGCTACAAAAAGGGGACTCTTGTTGACAAGGAGGACAAAGCGCTTTAGTGTACTGAAGTTTGGGGAGGAGCGCTGACATTCCCAAAGAAAACCCACAAGCTTTGATTCCAAGATTTGTTTCGCCAAAGTACAAGTGACGAACAGATGATTTGGGAATGGCACCTGATGATTTGGTGATTTTTCCAAGATGTTTAGTTTCCGCATGTTTCCACCAGTAAGATGGCTGACCCCCAGAAATTGCCACACATCGCAGCTTTCAGCTCATCTATTGTATCCCTGTTTCTGCTTGAATTGGATGGTGTTGATGAGTACGACCCTGATGAAGCGACCAACTTTACCACGCGTCAATTCCCCTTGACCTACTAATCAGTGACCATCGATCACCAATCATCAACCCTTCATGAACCCGTCATTTCTCATCAACCATCCTTCACCATCTCCCTATAATCTAATCCTCCGCCATTCAACATGATTGATCAATACTCCTTTGGTCAACTAACCTGGCTGCGTGGAAAACTCACTTCTTATAGCTGGTTTATATCCATTTCAAGCTGATGATGTTTGGCTTAACCCATCATTGGCCAAACCATCAGCAGTTTTAATAGGTAATGAACCATCAGTTGCCCGAAGATCGCAGTGAATGATGGCTTTCCATCATTGACCATCATTGACCATCTCCGAACCATCATGAACCATCATGAATCATTAACCGTCACTAACCATGAAATAGTTAACCAATAATCCATGATCTATTCAAAAAAATCCCAAAACTCCAAGATTTCCATCATTATTATCCCTTCACGAAGCATCATTGACCATCTCCTCCGTTCCCGTGTCCAAGGTACAGTAATCCCAAGGCCCGTGCGGGGCTTCGTCTTCTAAGTCAAGCAACCCAGGGGCGTCGTGGCAGTGCTCTTCAGCATGGTTAGGCCGCCCTCTAAAGTGATACCTGATGATCAGTGAAGTGTATGATTTGCAAATGTACTTATATGGTGGTTTCTTAAAATCGGGGACCCCCAAAAATGATTGGTTTATTACTACAAATGACTAGTAATGGATGATTTAGGGGTACCCCTATTTTGAGAAACACCCATATTGTTTTACAGTATATCTATAGCTTCAGTTTCAGTTGTGTTATCAAAGCTATACTTTGAATTACTCTATGACTAACATTTGCAGCCATGTTTGGGTATGAAACAATGAGGGCTTGTACTCATAGCCAAATATCGCCACAAATGGGCAGGTGAACAGAGCAACAAAGAACATTCTATTCATTTTTGGCATGTTCACCAAGAGCACTGGATGAAATTGACGGACAGCTAGGTTCAATAATCAGCCACAAACATCCACAAACAACACTTGCATGTAGTGTATAGATGTCATATAGCACTTGTTTGATCATTTAGCTGATTTCGCCGTTGACATACCTGGCCTGCCAGTTCTTGATGATTATGGCTACGATGGGATAGGGCTTGGTTCAGAGCTCGGGCAATTGATGATCGATTGAATTCACTGGCGCAAGCTCTCCCTCCAAAAACCCTGCTGGGTGATAGGCATTTCCTACAGAAAAACATGGATGTTTCTCAAAAAAGTTGTTGGTTTATAACTATAAATGGTTGATATATTGGATGATTTTGGGCACCTCTATGACTTGAGAAACCACCACATTGCAAGTGCCTGCATCAGTTCTCAGTCATTCTTCGCCACAGCCCTTGGACGCGGCTACTTGGCTCAGCCTGTTGGCGCCATGGCGAAGCCATATATCGATGTAGTAGAAGAAAGATTTGGAAAAGAAGTCCGCGAAGCACTCCAAAGAAGATGGCAGCAGGCGCTAGATGGGTTGAAGGTGGAGGCCAGTGCCTAGCTCCAGCTTCCAATACCATATATGATCCCTTGCCCCTGAAGCCTGATGGCACAGAGGTAGATGGCACGGAGGTAGTTATACACTGCTGTTGATGGGAGAAATCCTGCACAACTCATGCTTGAAAATCAGAGAAGACACATGAAAACGCCAAGCTCAAGTGCTTCTCAGTTGATTTCTGGCAACAGTATACGAGTGTAGGATGCGAATTCCGGTGGATCTCCAGTTGGAGCTTCAGCGAAAGTGATGCGGGGAACGAAGCCAAGTGTTCCTTTCGCAAAAAACCCAGAGAATCCATGAAAATCTATTCTTTGAGGCTACTGTAGGTATCCACAATCTCACTTGAGCAACGTGCGAGATTACCCCCACACCTTTCCCGCGACTTGATCTCGCCCCGCAGGTGAGGAAGGATGAGGAAAAAATCGATGTGAAGAAACTGAAGTACTTTTTGGATCTAAAAGAGTCAGAACCACCGGCCTTCGGATGCGCAGAGGCGGACGGGGAATGGAAGCTCCTGGGGTCCCACCAGCCCATGGTAGCCGGAGACTTATTCGACTTCACAAGAAAATGTAGAGAATCTCAAGATATTGTCTAAAACGACAAGTTGTTGATCTCGAGTATGAGGAATATCATGATCGATCAAAACAGTTCTTAACATGGCTGTTCCGAGCAAGTCCTTGTCGTGTTTAATTGTTGCATTTTTTGAGGACAAGCTCACATGAAGAATCATAACCCAGACTGCATCGGGTTCCGGAAACATCATCACTGCCACTCCTCTTCCCAAAATTGTGCTGGGTTCATGATGTAGGTTGACCTGACCCAGAGCATAGGCTTGATGGCACATGTCGCACCACTGTGGTATGCTGTGCCATTGGTACCAAACAGAAAAACTAAGATGAACAATTTCATAGGACACCAAAGAGGGGGATGAGAGGTTCGAGCTGTGCCCATATGGAATAGGGCCTATGATGCTTCTTTTGGCCATAGCCATGGTTGGGTCGTGTTGGGTCCACCCAGTTAGGATATGTTAGGATTCTTGTTTTCCTTTGGATCATGATCATCTTGGGGATGTTTTGTAGTCCCTCATCTTTGGACATAGTATCTCAAATGGTCCTCGCAAGTTTGGCATGGGGATCCAGATTCAGTGAAATAGCAACACATTTCCACGGCTCGTTTTGAGAGAAGGATGGCCCAACCCTCCGAGCCAAAATCATTTTCCCAATATGACTTGCCTGCAATTGCACCAGGCACCACCTGACGATGAGGTGCTTTGGCCGCAGTTTGCCGTTTGGGCAATGCTTTAGCCCTTGAGTATCAACAGCTGGAAACCCAATCATCGGCTTTGTGGCAAACCTTGGTGAACTGCTAGAAGTGCTGGCTTTTACAATCAAGGCAATGGTGCTTTCTGGGCGTGTAACAGGATACTGATGGGTTGATATTCATTACAGTGCTCCTGCAAACCCATGTCACACCCACGCTTGGCCCTACAATGTACGACTGCCCTATTCTAAAGCAGAGTCCTCTTGGGGGGTTGACATTTGGTGAATTGTTTAAACCCCTCCTCAAAAAGGGGTTGTATGAATCTGGTTGACATTCATCAACTTCAACCTTCAACCCCTTAACAGGGGTTTAACCTTTTTAAGGAGGGGTTATTAACCAGTTTGGTTGTTTAAACCCCTCCTCATCAGCAGATAACCTTCAACTGCTACAGCTACAGCTGACTCCTGGTCGCTCCCCGTTTGAACAAACGATCCTCATGGCTTCGCCCTCGCGACCGCCAGTTTTTCATCGCACGACCTCTATGTATGATGCATTGCCCTATGTTGTGTGGCCATAGCGGGCCATGAGGATCTTGATGTAGATGAGTATCCCAAACAAGATCACATATAGGGTGGCCTATCTATTCAACAAATTTCAACAAAATGACCACGCGATATGATATATTTGCCAGCGTGTTGACCAAAGAATCCATCGTTGTAACCCTTGCAACATGGGGTGCCACAGCATGTGTCACCTTCCGAGGCACAGAGGATGTATCAGCTGCTCGCGAAGATGGTCTTGTGTGCTCCAACCACTTGGTTTAAAGTCATCACAGGCATTGACCGCACCTCGGTGCACAGAAGCAGCAGGTACCCTCCGGTAAACTAACCTGGCAATGGATTTTGACCATATTTTATAGTGAAACCCTGGGAAACCACCAATAAATGGTGAATTTTCCATTGCCAGGTTAGTTTACCAGAGGGTAAAACAAGCTATGGATTGATCAGCATCCATCGACCAGTTTCAGCTAGCTTCAGCAATCCTTCACCATGATCGCCACCCACGAGTCACCCATATCAACCAATCTCATCCACCACTGGCGCCACTGGTTTCTGCCTGCATTTTGCAGGATCCGACCGAGGATACCAAAAATGCTTGATGAGTAGATCATGAGAAGCGAAACCCTGGGATGGTGTTGTTTCATGCAAATATTAAGCATACTTCTTCGATGCATGTTAACTTGTGAGGTGGTGTTATGTCCACGAATGGTGGTGCCGCCCCCAAGTGAAGTGATCATTTTCAAGACAGAAAGCACTGATTCTTTGGAGGTACCATCGTTCACAATGCCGGTGTAGGGACAGTCCATGAGTCAACCAGCACGGTTGAGTGATCCTATCAAGTTCGAGTTCACCTGACAGTACCTTTGACGCCAGAGACGATTCCGGAATGCGCAAGATTGGGCTGCTCACAACGCTTTCGAAGGGGTCCAAGTTGGCTTCACAACGTTTGGATGGCTAGGCATCCACTGATTGTCACTGGTGGTTATAACGCAGTTTGCAAGGAGTTGATGACACCATCATGAAGTATCTTACTGTTTTTCCAAACTATTCTCAACCCCTATTAGCCATTGTTGACCTTTGTTGATCTTTATTAATGTAATCCTCATGGTGTATCACAAGACAGCCACATACTACCATCCCAACATATGGTGCAACAGCGATGCAGTGACCACTGGGGCCCAGGTCCAGAGTCCGCGACCGATGATTTCACAGTCATCGGTGTTGCCTTTGACGCCAGCTCTCGGCTGCGTCGTGCCGGCGTCGAGTACTACCATCACGAGCTCCTGGGCGCTAGGGGATGGCAGCAACAAAGGTCTAGATCTTAGACAAGCAATAAGGAACTTATCAAAACAGAAAGGGTGATTTTACCAAGAGAAAGGATCGGCAAGAATTTGCAATAGACATGGGTGATGAAATGCCAAGAATGTAGGGTGATACGATCCAGAGAATAATGACAGAATAGGTTGGGATTCTGATGTGATCAACAGCACGCAAATTGGCTGCGGGGAGCCGGATGCCACTCAGATATTGTCAAGAAGAATCATCCTAACCTGTGACATGGTCTCGTTGTGGGTCTTGCCGTCAATATGGCTTGGCAAGAGTTGATGACTAGTGGTTGATGATAGTTAATGATGGTTAAAGTTACAGTAATAATGTTTAACCGTTATGAACTATCATCATCATTCTCAATAGTTTGTAATGGTGAATAATGGTGGTTGATGATACTTAGTGATGATGGTTAATCAATGATTTTTCATTTGAGAACCACCATCAAAGCAAAGACTGTTTCCATGGGAACCCTGCATTGTTGAACCATTTAGGTGTGCCGAGTCGTAAATTTGAATCTAAAACTGTGGGCACGTGATGGCGAGAAAAAGAGAGAGAGAGAGAGGGAGAGAGAGGTGCTTGCGAACATGTCTCATAAACTGTTTCGAGCAAAAGCAATCGTCCTAAAACCTTGGCTAACCTTTATCGCAGGTAGAATTCTTTGAGCGGGATTGTTCCATTTCTGAAACATTCTAAGGCACCAAAGCCACTGATGAACAACAGATCTCAACCCTGTTGGATGGAACCAATCCCGTTTTGTTGACAGGTTTCATTGATCCCGTGGCCTTAGTGCCACTTACCTAATTCCATCAGAACATTTGGTTGGCATCGAAATAATTTTCTTTTGACTGATCCACCTTCCTTGGAACATGTTTTTGCTTTACGTGATGGCCGTTTCAATTTTTAAAGCTGCAAAATGATTGAAACTGTCAAACTACTTGGCACCTTGTTTTTGTGCAAGAAACACTGTGCTTGGATTGAGTACGACTCCTACCTGTGATGTTTTTTCCTATGTTGTCCGTTGTGTTTGTCGTTGCATGTAGCTATAAGTGCGTTGTTCTTTCTGTTAGCTCCGTAAATATTGCAAAACCTTTGAGAACTTGTTCCATGATAAGCTGGCGACATATGGTCCAGAGAATGGCCCATCTTCGTTTGCATGGTTGTGCAGTGAAAGCATGCATGTTTGGGTGATAGCGCCTGTAAACCGCCAGGAGGAGTGTGTTGTTTTGGCATGTGGGGTAGGGTAGCGTAGGGTAGGGTAGGGTAGGGTGGGATATTACAGTTCACTTGCATGCGACGAGTAAGTGGATGTTGATGGTTGAGACTTGTGTCATGATTCATTTGGTATATCGTAGTAGATTTGTAAATGATCGGTACGACTCAGTCATGCGCTGTGGATACAATGGGATACTAATCGTTGCTTCGTGATGATTCAAGAGTGTTGCTGTTGGTTGGTGATGGTTATCCATCATGTAAATGTGGGGATGACAGCTAGTCAAGATAAACAGAAATGTGCGGTGAATCATGATAGGCCTGTGCTTCATGACGATGATTGTTGCACGAACGTCAATAATAGTTTTCCTCCAAAAGCGTAATTTTGTATAGGTGAAATTAAGATGTTGCAATGGAAATCGCTACCTTCGTAGGATTTTGAGACGTGCATATATACTCTAAAACATCTGGGTTTTGTAACTTGCCATGACAAATCATGTTCAATCTAGTCTCAACAGGCGGGGCGCACAGGCACCGTTACCATCCGTTACCATGTTTTGTCGTCGTTGCTGCCTGCGGGACAGTGGGCAAAGGGGTGCAGAGGAGAACCAGTTTGTTGTTTCCTCAAAAATCTGGTCCTACGGATGTAGGAACAGTCAATTTGCAAAGTGAATAGGCCGGGCTGAGTGCACGGGAGAGGAGGTCATCATCATAAGTCTTTTGAATTTTCGGGTCTCAGGATTGAGGAAATTTGAGGAAGCTCTGGAAAAGTAATTGTGCTTGGTTTGAACTTTGATGGGGATACATTTATCAGCAACAGCACCTTTTGCTATCGGTATGCCTATGCAATTATTTCCAGCTACTTAGTTTTTGCTTGAAGTTTCCATTGTCAGGTTCAAAACAAGGCAGCGGCGCCCCTCGAGGGGCGAGACAGTTGTCACTTTTGTCGAAGGGTTGATGTTAATGCTACCAGGATGTTGATGCTACATTGGGGCATGGGGTGGGGCAGGGTGGGGCATGTTAACGTTCGCTTGCATTTGCCCACCGTGTTGTTGCTACCAGGATGTCATTGACCGAACTTTAGATCATATATGAAATCATTTGCTCCCTGTAACGTGTCTTCCAGAAAGATGATTGTGCACAGTACCACCACAGCTATCATGAGGCAATGCCTCATTCGGTAATGGTTTGCATGTGGTCCTGGCCCCTGGATATTCCCTACGGGATCACTTGGGCAAATTGTGCGCTTTGCGCGCAGCAAGAAAGTTGGAGCATGGCGCTTGACTGGAGAAAAATGTGATAAACGCTGAACGTGTCGCACCTCCACAGACACCGTAACCCAAAACAACTCATGATATTGTAGGAATTGAAAATCCCTAAGGTTTGAATCACTACTTGAAAGGTTGACTTCCAAGCGATCCCATCAACAGAAATTTGTATGTTCAGCAAACTGATTGTGACCCGATGAATGAGCTCGTCAGTGTTATCAAAGCGTGTAATTTTTGCATGTTGGGGGTTGTTGCCGGCTGGATCGTGGGTAATTGTTGTGGTTGCTGTGGCTGAACTGTTCGTTGTTTTTCCCTGTTGTGGCAGCCGTCGTTCCTCACAAGCAAACGTTTTGAACCATTCATCATCACTTCGAATCACTTCGAACCATCAGCAACCGAGGCTTTACAAGCGCAACAGTGCTTCGCGGCAGCAACCTGTGTCACCCCTTGGTCCCAAGTTCAAATTTTGGGGAGCAACCGACAACTCAGAGAAGAACCTGCACACGCACGCAACATACACATACACACTGTCAAAGCTACCAGGGCAAAATTCTGCTGCACAACAAGGGGCGACGCGACGTTTCTGGCGCGCCCAATTGAGCGACGACACATATTTGTATCTTGACCACGGTTTGGCTAATGGATGTAGAACTGTAATCTATATGTTGTAATGGTTTGAATTCCCACGTCGGTCAGATTGCTGAAATCATCCGGTGTTGTGCATTATCTAAAACATGAACCATGACCGCAACAAGGTTCACAGCTCAGCCTTGTGCGTACCGGAGTGATACAACACCTCTCAGCAGACGTTTTTGTTGGCACTGTTGAGAAGCCTCAGGCCTTCTACAAGACATGAAAGGATCATCAATTGAGAACATGCAACAATGAAAACAGTCAAATTACCAGGTTCATGACTGAGGAACACAGAACCAATCCCAAAAGTGTTGAAACATGGCCATGCAGTCCGCAGTACTGGATGCACACAAACACACACGCACACATTTGAAAGACTGCAATCATGAGTTGGTAATACCAACGTTTCAGAGTGTCAATTTATGAATTGAAGCTCATTCTAGAGCAATGGACATTGTCCATGAAGGCCTTAATCGCCACAACAGCTATGACAACTATAGGCGAAATCATCGGTTACCATCATGTGAAAGAGTGAGATTCAACGGAGTTGCAGGTACGTAGTTGGACGTCTCCAACTGCTTCACCAGGAAACTGAGAGTGTCTTCGTTGGTAGCAGACTCTCAGCCCTGCTGCTACCCCCTGCTGAAAAGTACTTGACGCGTCATCTTGGTTGTTGTTTGAGAGCTAAGGCCCCTGGATGCGAGGTTTGACTCCACACACACACACACACACACTCTTGAAAGAGCAATGTGTCGCATCAATTCTGCGTTGAGGGGTGACGCTGGCTTGGCACTGCGATGATGATGATGATGATGATGATGATGATGATGATGATGATGATGACGATGGTGATTATTGTGGTGATGGTGATGATGATGATGAGGAGGAGGAGGAGGATGATAGTGATGATGATGATGATGATGATGATGGTGGTGATGATGGTGATGGAGATTGTGATGGTGATGGCGATGGTGATGGTGATGGTGGTGGTGATGATGGCGGTGATGATGATGATGATGACGACGACGATGGTGATTATTGTGGTGATGATGATGATGATGATGATGAGGAGGAGGAGGATGATATTGATGATGATGATGATGATGGTGGTGATGATGGTGAGATGGCGATGGTGATGGTGATGGTGGTGGTGATGATGGCGGTGATGATGATGATGATGACGACGACGATGGTGATTATTGTGGTGATGATGATGATGATGATGATGATGAGGAGGAGGAGGATGATATTGATGATGATGATGATGATGATGATGATGATGATGGTGATGGTGATGGTGATGGTGATGGAGATTGTGACGATGATGATGATGGTGATGATGATGATGATGATGATGGAGATTGTGATGGTGATGGTGATTGGTGATTGGTGATTGGTGACAATGATGAATGATCAATGAATGGGCTCCCTGGTTCAAACAGCATATCTCAACGTTAGGCAACGCCATGCAACAGTGTTCACAGTGCAGTTCCAAGAGCCAAGTTTCCCCTCTCACTCCATGGCTTTGTTGCACATGGTTTGGACATGACTGCCACCCGTGCTCCAAGAAAAAATAGAAACGGGGTGTGAAGACATGCAAACTGCTCTGCGACTTTGGTCGTTTAGTTTCACAAAATGATGATCAAGTTCAACTGTTTAGCGAGAAATCATCTGACAAACCAGCACACGGTTTTCAGCAAATTGGACGCATCCACTGTGTAAAACCTGGAAGAAATGAAGGGGATTGCAGGTACCAAGTACTTGTTGCTGTTCCGCTCATATCCCGGGGCTTACAAGTGCATACTTAGAAAGTGTGTGTGTGTGATGTGTGTGTGTGATGTGTGTGTGTGATGTGTGTCTGTGTGTGTGATGTGTGTGTGTGCAACTTGTTTTTATAATTTTTATACGTTTTTTGATGTATACATCACTGGCTCTTGTTACTAGGTAGATATATTTATATTTTCTTGTTGTTTTTGCAGGAGTTTGCATATGTACTGTTGAATCGTTTTGAAATGTTATGATTTGTTCATAAATGGATTTGTGATTCATGTGTAATACATTATATTCATCCATGCACAAGAGGGTGCAGTTGTTGAGGCTTCCAAGGAATGCGCTCCAGAAGAGGGTTTCCTCTATTTAGTCGCTCGGCTAAATGCAGCGGTTGTTGAAGGGTGATGGTGACATTAAAGAGAGTAGAGGTTCACCTTCCAAAGGATGCGTGCCCTGTTCGCATATTTAAGCACATTTACGTATGCATGCGTGTACATGTTTGTTATCAATTGCGAAATTCTGCATGTCCTGTGGTATATCTACTTCTGAGTGCATGAGTAGTACAAAAACACAAAATGTGTGTGAACGGCCGGGTGTGTTTGTCCGAAAGGTCGTTTCAAGCAACCAGCATGTTTGGGCAGCAGCGGAGAAGGTCACCCTGTGCTTGACACATGAAATGGACACGATACTGAGGCAAAACTTGCACCAAAGTGTTGTAGAAGTTGAATGTGTGGTAATGATAATTGATACTCTGGTTGGTGGTTTCAAATATTTTTTGTTTTTCCAATGTATTACCAAATGGTAGGTTGGCTGACTAATATGTTTCATAGGGGTTGAAACCGCCAACCAGTGCTGTTTGCATGATGCACTCTATCTGGGTTTATCCATCGACTGGGAGCCTGAAACCCGCCCAAGAATGTTTGTTTTCAATGACAGAACCGATGGATTTGGCCTTGGACAGCATGCGAGTAGACACACCATGGATGGGGTAGGTGATACCACTTGACAGCTGAACACTGGTCCCCATTCAACCAAATGCTCGCCCAGCAGTGCGACATGGCGTTCTTGTGTTGAGATCATGTTTGCCCAAAGGACTATAATCACGAAAGCTGCGTCCAGCCGCTCGAGTTTGGATAGCGTTAGCTAGTTCTTACTTCTCGGGGGTTCGGGGGTACGGTCAGCAGGCCAACGACGTGAATCTCATGCAAATCCCCACCCCACCCCCCCTGCGCATTGAACAACGTGGGCTCATACCATAACACGCCAGCAGCAAAACGAGAGGAACACGAAGAACACCACAAGCATACCAGAAGCATACCAAAAGCACACAGGCAAGAACGCGAAGCATACAAGAAAAATGCCAAACACATCCAAGCCACAAGTTTCCAGGAACAAGAAGCGTTCCAGGGGCGTACAGACAGGAAAATGATTCACATGACAAGAGCGTAAAAGAAAACAAGAAACATATGGAGGTTTCTCTAAATAAGGGACCCAAAAATGGTTGGCTTATTGCTATAAATGACTATTAATGGATGGTACCCCTATATTGAGAAACCACCATATTAGAAACATACTGACAGCAAAGAAGCACACCCAAAGTACATAGCAGGAGCAAGAAACATATCAGGAGCATACAGCCTGGAATAAGAAACGCTACCTCCCCCTCAGCTTTGTTTGCGTTAACCGTCCCTAGAGGTGCAACGCAAGAGAACGCAAACATCCAACTGACTATTTGTCGAAAACATCTTCGAAGTACGGACAGTAATCGCCCAAAGCAAACCAGGACGCATCTTAGAAACGTACAGACCGTGACAAGAAGCAAGCAGAACCAAAGACAGCAACACGCAGCACCTCACCACACCTCTCGGCCATGATGACAAAGTATTACATACGTAGCACCACCGACATTTGTTCTACCTATCCAGATCCATGTGCATCCTTGTGCTGCATTCCTTTACAGCCCCGCAACTTTCGTTCATCCCCTGGATCTCAAGTCTGCTATGTGTTTAAACTGTCTTGCACATCGAGCAGGGTGATGCACCAACAGCTCGTATCCCCGTTGGGTCGCAAGTTTGCAACGTTCACCACAGTGATTGGGGGATCATGCTCCCCATCAGCATCAAAATAAGTCACAAACATATGGGTGTGGGTCACCAGCACGCAATACCATCCAATACTACCATCCATTACCGTCCGCCCCAAAAAGAGCAAGGATGTTTTGTTGGTTCACTCGGGCTGCAGGGTTTTGACCGACGGCCACATGCAGCCCAGCAATGATATCGCGCGGGCCCAGAAAAAAACAAGCAGCATCATCAAAGTTGTTTGATTCCATTCCCATCAGCGCTAGAACCACTGACTCGGAAGTAATAACTACTCTAGAGGAACAATGCCTATGACACGACGTTTGCACGAGCCAATCTAATTAATCAATTTGATTAAACAGACCTGCAGCGATAGACAGAGGACAGGTACACATACGATTCCTGATTACCAACCAGAACGCATGGACAAAAAAGAATGCTGCATCATCTCATCAGGAATCTAGTTGCTCGCCAAAGCTGCAACGTTTGGATGTATGTTGGCGTCAAAAGAATCACGTGAAATGATCATCATTTGAGTGTACCGAATGGTGTAGTCCCAAACCTAACAGGATCACGGGAGTCGAAAAGCGACGACCCCCCTGGGTTGGCCCAGCCGCCAGGAATCTCTGGAGCAGCCTCTGGAGCCGAAGAGAATACCCAAAGATGACCCAGTGCCAGCACGAAAGCCAGGTCTGATTCGAGTGGTGGCCATCAGCCACTGGGCAGACCCTGCAGCAACCCACCTTTGGCAGACCAGCCATGGTGGTAAACCATTTCGCTAGTGATCCGATTTCGGATATTTCGGATTCAGTGTTCAATTTACCACGACCAGCCATGGTGTTTTGGGGATGAATGGCGTACTGCAAGTTCAATTGACTGGCCCACTGGAGAAGTCCACGGTTCTGTAGCTCAGCGGTTCTGTTCGGGAAGTGGAGATTGTCAACGGTAATGTTTAGATGTAAAAACGAATCATATGGTTGGTGACTTCAATTTACGCCTCGTGCATTCCTGTTCCCACTTGGGATGATGCTCCTCATTTTGGCGAGTGTATTGATGGGGATGGTTTTTGAACCCAGTTGAAACCCACCAGAGCAGGACAGTACTCAAAGTAAGCTTGGGTCAATTCCTGTGGTGCACAGGTTCGAGACGTGTTGTGCCACAATGAGTCACCGATGCCCACAGGAATTACCCTTTGAAGTGTCGAGCGCAGAGTCGTGCAGCAGGGAAAGCAATGCACCCAAGACAAAGTAGTGCCAACTTTCTTGTTCCTCACCTTTGCAACGCATTGCAACGCAAGGTCCTTCCATGTCCTCCCCATCATCTTGTTCAACCCAGCGGCTGTGGCACATTTCACCGTTGCGAGATGCCCAGGTGACACACACTTGTTGCAGGAGAGTCTGAACATCCCTGATGGAGATCTATTGGTACATGGAGGAGATATCAGTTTCTGGGCGGCCATGGCGTGGCAAGCGGCAAGATGCCAACACCGAACATGGACAAGGACATGTCGTGTGAAAACAAAAACCCAGCTGCTGGTTGTTTATCATTGACAGAATCTCCGCACGGACACATTAATGCGACTGATCCAAGAGGTTCCTTGCAGCTCCTCGAAGATGGTATCATAAAGCAATTCAAGTATATCGTTTGCTTGGGCAAACCATGTGATCCACCAGTTCAAGTATGCCTTCGCTAAGGGGGAGCCACCATGGGGAAAGCCCACCATGTTTTTGTTGCAAACATCCATTGGAGCTGTTTTCATGCAAACACTGTGGTCGTTTTCAGAGTGTCGCAAGGTGTCGCAGTTCCTGACTCAAGGAAGCATCATCATCATCATCATCATCATCATCATCATCATCATCATCATCATCATCATGACAACATCAATTGCTCCTTCGCAGTGGGCCATTTCCCTAGATGATGCTGACCTTGATTATTGATGTCATGCGGATACCAGCAGTGGAACCTGGCAATTCTAGTAACTGTTGTTGGTCAGGTGGGTGCTGGAGCAGCTCGAAGACCTTGAAGAAAGCGCCAGGTTGTCAACGTTGTGTCAACTATTCAAGGTCTTGAGGTGTTGAACTTGAGGATGTTGAGGTCTATCAAGTGCTTGAGGTTATTTGTTGACTTTGCACTCGACGAAAAGGACCGGATGGAACAGAGTTGTATTTGACTGTTTGTGAAACCGATTCCTCACAATCTACTGTTGTATTGACTTCTTTGACTCTTTGCACACTTTGAAGAATGGGAACTAATATCGATCGAAAAATATGTGCCAATGTTTCTTTAGGGCACAAATCGCTTTCTAGTCAGGCATCGTCACCTGTTGGATTAGGTGGTCACTACCATGGCCAGATATTTTTTGTGGTTTCACGGTCATATTATGATACTAGTATGTGTGGGTGTTTTTTTTACTATTGTCCAACTGTTTTCATCCCAACTGCTGCCGCAGCACTGCTGCCTTGAGGTTACGAAGAGGGTAGATCGGCGGATAGAAAACTCTTCGCACCTTGGCGGCATCCCTCAGCAGTGGTCGGTTACCCAATGCTGTGGTGGTGGTGAAAAAAGCGGCAAGGACGTCAAGGCATGCCTTGTGCACCGAGCGCCATGCCATGTGCACTGCGTTTCCCTGGCTGATCGATGCCGCAATCATTGGTTTGGCAGTTGCAGAAAATACGATGGCCAAGCAGTGCAAGCTTCGGTGCTGGCTACCTCAACCATCCCGTGAGTGTGACAAAAAACAATGGTTGGCTCATTCCTTTAATTGGTTCAATTGATCTACTATGATCTACCTAGGCTTTTATTATGATCCATAATGGGATTACACCCTGGGGGTAACTGCTCAAACAATCATGTTCAGTGAGGAAAAGCACAATTGAATCAGCATCAAGGCAGTGTTTTCTTGGGCGGCTTCATGCGGATTTGACAGCTGAGGACCAAAAGATGAAGGAATGCCAAGCAGATTTCAATCAATTCCTTGAGTGGTTCGAGGACTCAAAAAGATGCACGCTGGATTTTCAGAAGGCGATGTGCTGGATGAAAAATCGTACCAACTTCCAGCATCGCGTGTTGTTGGGTGGAAATCATGATTACATCTTGGAGACTTGGAAGATTCCGTGGGGGCGAGGTGGGAAGCAGGGCGTTCTACCTGCCTCTGTGACAAAATGATGGCTTCTCCAAGATTCCAAACAAAATAGGCACCAATGAATATGCTTGGTTCACCTGTGAAGCATGATTATGTTTATATAGGTATTCCTCAGATGGGTGGATACGAAATGGAGTACCCCCAAATTGATGGTCTTCGTTCCAGAGTCAACTGATGACTTTTCTATTGGTGGGGTTGGGGTACCCTAAATCCCAACAATATGCCGATTGTTTGTCCATTTGCCGTACTTTTTGGCCGGAACATGCTTGTGTTGTGCACGTATGTTGACGGTATCTAATTGATTTTGCTGCCTGTGTATTTGGGCACGATGATTGAATGCTTGTCCACCATGGGGACGTTGCCAAATGGTTATGGCAAAATCGGCGGTGGACATCTGGACTTGTTGATGGGTCATCATGTCGGGACGTAGGTAAGCATGGAACTAAACATTGCGGCAGCTCTTGGTGGATTTGCCCTGACTTGGGTCTATCCCTAGTTTGATGACCATTCTTTGCATACCTCCTCCCCAAGGCGACCTCCACACAACAATGATTCATCAAGGAGCTGAAAAACAATCTGAATTCAGTTATATGGTTTGATTCGCTACCGATTTCTGAGGGACATCGACGTAGCAGAAGGAATGACCATCATGAGATCTATCTTTGATTGTATCGTTTCCTGACTAAAACATCTACCGACCTCTTGGTTGGCGTCCCGCCGGAGTACCTGTCCACTCTACACAGCATGTTCTATCGCCCACCAAGGAGAAGTTGGGTCCCGAACGCGCAAAGGAATTGTGCAAACGTTTCGACGTAGAGCATCTTGATATATCTTGATCAACAATGTTGGTGGTTTTGGTACATCCCAGAATCCATCCTCCGTGGATGGAAATGGAAACCATCCCAGGGAACCTGAAGCTTACGGGCAGTGTTCCCAGATTACGGATCTGATATTCTGTGATGCTCTTTCTTCGAGGTAATCCATCTGATTCACGCAGAGCCAAGACAAGCTAAGAAGCTTGCAAAAGTATCAAAAGGTTGCCTTTTTCAGAATCGCTTGCGTTTTTGGAAAGCACAGACAATGCAATGAATATGGGTTCATTCATACTGAGGTTGAGTGTTGACTGCAGCCTACAGTACCAAGGTATCTGCATACCAGCTATCCTCCAACCCCACTGGAGTTTGCAGCCCCACTGGAGTTTGGAGGCCAGTCCAGCTGGTAAAATGCTGGGAAATCTGAGAATTCCAAGGGTCAAAGTCTTTAACAGCGGGGAAAGCATTTCAAAATCTATGACACGTTGGTGGCTCAAAGCTGGAGCGCCGTGAACATCGATTCAATTGTTTGCACATAGGAGATCAACCCATTTCAGTTTCTTCCAGTCCACTTCAGTGGTCTTGTCATTTTTTAGGGGCAGAGTCAAAGGGAAAGGCTCAGTGCATTCCTAATTATCCCAAATTTGTCAGCCGAATCAAATTTTCAGCACTATACACTACGTACATATGTAGCCACAGCCAAATCTGATCTTCCCAGACCTACTCATTTCCGATACATGTTTCCGATTCCAATAGTTTTGCTGGGACATTACTCCTTCTGCCCCGTCTTCTTTCTTCCTCCTGTTCGGGTCGCTTTGTATGCGACCAAAACGACCCACACAGGAGGTGTTGGACACGTATAATTGATGTTGGTTTTTTGGCGAACAAAAACAGCGGCAGAGAAAAAATAACGCAGCAGCGAGGGGAAAAAACAAAGCCAAGCTAAATCTTATTAGCAAATGCAGTTACTGGCGGTTCAAGCGTGCGAAGAAAAGAAAGGCCTTGGCACCTTCCGTGCGGGCTTGTTTGCCTTACTTTCTTGCATGCTTTCTTCCTGTCCGACTTGATTCTTGCAGATTCTTGCACGTGCATGTGTTTCTTTGTATCCAAAATTGTTTTAGCCACAAAATTGGTTTGATATGTTTTCATGTGTTCATGTGTAAGTTTCCAGACATGTTGCAGTGCATGTTGCGCAAGGCTAATGTCCGCTCGCCCCTTGTGGCAGGTCCGCAATTATTGTATGTTTGGGGCTCTGGAATCTCCTACAAGGCTGCGGTAGGCGCGGGACGCGGTCGAGCAACCCGCAAATGTGAGAGGTTTCGATTGTGACTCTGAGGGATCGGAACTGTGTTCTCCCTAACACACAGCAGGACTGCGTCGACTTTCAGAATTGAAGGCAGATGCCGTAACAACAAGAACAGCGGCAACAACAACGACGACGACAACAACTGACAACAGCAGCAGCAACAGCATTAGCAACAGCAGCAACAACAACAACAACAACAACAGCAACAGCAACAACTGACAACACGAGCAGCAACAGCAACAGCGGCCACAAGAATCATATATCATCATAAATCCCAGTTCCTTTGGCATTGAGTGGTCCCGCAAAGCCTGCATGTGTATTGTGTGCTTGGACAGGCCAAGGTCGAGCAGTTGAGTCTCAAAACGGATCTTTCCAATTGGAAGCTTTGGCCCGACTTCAGGCTGCCCCCCGCTATCCACAGTTGAGAAGGGCTGATGGTGTTTGTCAATGCTTAGTCCCCACAGTGATAAACTTTCTTATCAAGGTCCATCAACTGCGTCATTGTGTGAAAAGGCCAGAGGTTTTTGGGTATAGCACGGTCATTCCCTGCCATTCTTCAATCATGATGGACTGGCTGGTACATGATTTTATCTTCCACGGGGCGGCGCCGCCCCGACCAACTTTGTGTCATTTATTGTGTGGTCCCTCAAAATAGCGGACCCAAAAAACTCTTGGTGTATTTTGAGTAGTGGTTTTCAAACAGTGGATTATTTCATGTCATTTACTTCGTGGTTTATCATTCTGATAGTGGATGATTTGGGGGTATCCCTTTTTTGAGAAACCACCATTTGTGTGGATTCAAACAACGACCGGCTGATGCAGCATGACAATCCACCCCAGCAACTTGGTCTAGCGATGCACAACCAGGTGAGCCAAATGCTACTGAAGCAACGACAGCATTGCGAATGTTGTTTATAGGATCCCAAATGATACAAAGCTATTGGTGCTTCATTTGTGATTTGAACAAAAGGATAATTGTTCAATGACTCTGGACGGGACCACTTTTTCGTGAGAACATGTGCAAGATCTTGAAGTTGAAAGGTTTCTGCCACAGCGCTTAGATGTCCTTAGATGTCCTTTGTGCGTGTGAGATGTGCACTACATACTCAGGACCCAAGCCCGGAACGCCCGGATGATGAAGACTTTGAGAAGGACAGGGAGTTGGACAGGTTTGGGTTGATGTTCGAAAGATACCGTGAGGAGCGAGTGTCCCAGCTCTAGATTTGTGATGGTAGCCCAGCCTGCGAAAGTTTATCAACGATGTCCAGTTGCAAAGGACACATTTCACGTGCGCGCACATGCGCAAGCACAGCCAAGTGTATAAAATGTGTGACCTCACACGTTGCACAGCCAACCTGGTGGCACACGACTTGTGACATGGAACTTTTGGAACCCAGGAAAGCCTCCCCTTCCCCAGCTCGTCTAACTTGCTGCCACATCTTTGCCCAAACGTATAACATAGTGCAACTTGAAATTATTATGACTTCTGTAGATATGACTCGTTTCAAAGCCAGATGGCTTGATATGGCTCGGTTCTCAGTACACTCCTTACAGTTCTGTGTGTGAGAGATCAATCCATCTCCGTCTGGCCATACATGCTGTACTTTCCGGTGGTTTACCAGTTCAAAGCGGCCATTGTTAGGTTGTTAGGATACCCACAATGTAGACATTTATATTTGCCAGAGAATCAATGTCCAGAGATGTTGAACAAAACATTATGATGCCTGGAAACATTTGGGGCAATGAAGAAAGGTATTTTGAGGTATTTGACATTGTCGCCTGACAGCTCAGAGCGGTGTTGCCCTCACAATTTCAGTTTCTTGGCAACGTGTCCAACCAGCCCCAAAGTGAAAGGCCAGAAGTCCCAAAACAATTCTAGTTGCAGTTGGTATGTGAAAACCTGGACACCAAGACAACAGGGCACCAAGGTAAAAAGGTATATACATATGAGTCTGTGTTGATGGAATGTATCTTCAATAGGTACATCAATGCACGAACATGAGCAATTCTGTGAGCAAATTACACATTTGGATGGTTCATCCGATCTCTTGTGAGGCCATCAGCCGCTTGACGCATGGATCTGTTGACGCTGCTGGATTGCATTTGATTTGTGTTGCTTACCCTGCAAAAACCCTCCATGGTCAAGTCACTCATGCTATCCAGAGTGAACGCCAATCTTGCACCTGAAACCTAACTGCCTCGTTGTGGATGTTTCTGATCCAGCTTTTGAGGTTGGCTCAATTGTCTTGACGCGAAAGTTGGATTTCAGGTATATGGAATGGTGTTCTTTAACTACTTAGTAAGGTCTCGCATAGATGTGCAATTTGCAGCAAATATCTACATTCATGCAGCTACATACATGAATATACACAGATATACATGAATATACAATAATATACATAAATATACATAGTTCTGCTTTGCAATCACTGCAGGTGTCAGGTGGGCAACCAGTCCCCACATGGCGGCTTTATGAGCTTGAAACTTCTGCTGGGGAACGGTTTTTTTGGGGAAAATCAACAAATTCCTACTCGTAGTTTGCAGGAGTCCACGACATGATGTTCAAAACCAACCCTCAGAACATCACGGAACATCCAGCAGTCACGTGAGGTGATGATTACTCATGGGCCACCTGCTGGTATACTTTATGGCAAGCCAGCTGATCCTCCTTGGATAAACGACTTGGTGAAACAGGTGAAACCACGGCTCTACTTGCCACTTGGTGAAACGCCACAGGGGGCTCGGTGCTACTGAGCATAGCAAGCTATGTTTGTGAATTCGTACAGACCTACAATACTAAGCATGTGGATCTATGTATTGAAACTCTCATGCGTAATTTGTTTTATCATTTACACGTCTATTCAAAAAAGGTACAGTACATGGGAGATACGCATTTTATCGTGCATAAACACATTAGATGCGTTCGTTGTGCCTGTTTTGAGATTCAATCCAAAGCGGAGCTCCCAGAAAAGTAACTATTTGAGCTGGGGTTGTCAATGACGGTGCCAAAAAAACCTACTTTCAGCCCTGATGTCCATGTTTGATGCTGTTGATGATGACAAGTCCCGTTCAAGAAACTGCATTTTGGGAGCTCACCGGGCGCCGGTTGAAGCTCCCAGATCGTGGGGGCTGATTGGTTGTGAGGATATCAGTTTTGAGCATGAAGTTATTTTGCGGCTGCAAGAAATAATACGGTTTCTTGCCAAGGTTTTGATTTGTTGTTATACCGCTGGTTTGAGTCATTATCCGCGGACAGATGGTTATGGTATCGAAGCAAAGGAAGGAATAAGAAAGCTGGGAGGCCTCAGGGTGCAATAGTTGAAGGTAGCTCTGTCTTCAGTAGTTCTGTTAATGTGTTGAACATGAACCTTTCTTCTGATTCAGTCGACCCACTTATCACTTTGACCGTTTGCACAGACTCCAAAAGACATATACTATCCAAGGTCGAAATGTGTGCATGTTGTTTAATGTATTTTGTCGTTTGCCCCAAAATCGGTGCCTTCTGATCTGGCTGTGGACAAGTAGGTGTGGTTGATTCCAATCAATACTTGCTAATATCATTTCAGATCAGGCATCCGTTGCCCGGTTGGTGTTTTGTTGGGGCAAACTGGTAGCCGCATGAACCCAGGGGAGATCATCCACCAAACATCCCAGAGGTTTCTTGTTACTATCGCTATATCCCTATCATTGAGAGAGTTTGCTCACTGCTTACGTGAGACAGCCTGTGGACGCTCGAGATTGACCCTCCCGTGCGTCCATCATGCGAGACTGCGGCGTTGAGATTAAATCTGCACGTCCAGGTGTGGCCATGCGCACAACCCACCCGCAGAAAAACTGGATATCAGTGACTGGGCGTTTCAGCGCGTGGGTTTGCTCATCATGCGGCACCGGTTTCCCCTTGTTTCCATCCATCCCAGCTGACGACTTTGCCCCACCGCGGGGCCCGCTGTCTATATGTGTCATCAGAGAAGTCATCATGAGAATTTTACAGCATCCGGCAATCTTCCCAAGTAAATGGGAGGGAGATAATCCAATACATCGGGTTGCCCTTCAGAACAACTGTGAGTCTACACAGGGCAGGTTGATTCATGTACAATTCTGCAACATCAGTGATATTCAAGTGATGTCTTGCGAGACCCATGATTGAGCAACCCTGGGGTGATGCCATTGTCATGGTGACCAACACTTGCAATCACATACATTTGTACAGCAATATGTGCTTAGGTAGGTACAAAGGATCTCCAGGATACCGCGATTTGCTTGACATTGTGCACGGTGAGCCCTGGTAAGCTTGTACTCGTAGGGGGAGAGCCGAGCCAAGTCCTGATATTGGGCTCCGTATAACCGAATTAGTTTTACCATCAGGATATCAGAAGTGAGGATACGGATCCCTGGCAACACCCACACAGAGTTGATAGTCTTACACCAAGCAAAGTATGGCTGGCTACGTGGATAGTCGTTGATAATAATTTATGTAACCATGGTAATTAGTGGTTGCCCATGTTTGGCAATTATTAGTCCTAATGAATCCTAATGATGCTCGCTTAACCATAGTAGTTCATGCTTGCCTATGTCGTCCCCTTGTGATGCGCCCAGAACACAAAGTGGTGAATCTGTTTGACGGGGTCGTTGGAGCACATGTGGCCTGCACGAGCGTGTGGAACTCTTTCAGTGGCTCCTGGGCTGCACCGCATTGGAAGACCTGCACCGGGCGACCTGGGACCCAGAGGTTGGTCACTGTCATTGCGGACCCGTCATGACATGCAGCCCTTGAAAATTCAAATCCACCTGCAGGGGCGTAGGCGTTGAATCGCACTATCGCTCACAAGCCTGACATCCACCTTCGTGTTTTCTCGTCCTCGATCCATGACCTGGCAATCATCATTGGGTCCATTTGACTGACCAAAGCCTATTTAATTGGTCTAATAATCAGCTATGGTTAGTTCAACAGTTAGTCAAGCTACCCATCTATGAAATCAACCAATCTATTGGGGAACTTTGTGATTAGTAAATAGATTGGTTGATTTCATAGACCAATTCATGATGTTTTTTTATGTTTTCTTCGTTGGAGATCATGAATTGCCCTACAAATTGTGCTTTAGATCTCAGCGCCAACTCTATGAGCCCAGTAGAGGGGGTCACAGTTCAAATTGTGGTCCGAATGGTGGTTCTTAGAATTTCCAATTAGTTTATGCGGTAAAGGCAGTCTTCAAAAAACGATTGCAAGCATTCACTCCAACTGTACAGCTTTAGCTGTCTCCAAACCTTCAGTGCACGGTCACAAGTGGCTGTGTGCCCTCTACTTTTGGCTCAAGAAAAACCGGTGCTGGCCTGTTTGGGGTGTGCGCTGGTCCAGGGGAAAACCCAAATAGATCCCAGCCTGTGTGTGGCGAACCGCAGGTTATGAGCCCAAGGGTTCAGCTGTGATGGATCGGAGACGTGAATCTTCGCGCCAGCGGCGTGGACTCGCGCAGTCGATGCCTGTGGACGACAGAACTGGTGTTGCAGGTGGCTCGCAATCAGCGCCTGTGGACAGAACTGGTGTGGCAGGTGACTCGCAATCAATGCCTGTGGATGCTAGCAGTGCTCCTGTTCTACCCGGAGAAGGTCGGGCGGTGGCTGCTGGTGATGGGCACACGGCGCATGCAGGGGTTGGTAGCAGTGCTCCGGTTCTACCTGGACAAGGTCGGGCTTTGGAGGCTGGTGCTAGCACTGGGCGCTCGCAATCAGTGCTTGTGGGCAGCGGCAGT
>VSDK01004343.1:171782-183523 GCA_009767595.1 Symbiodinium kawagutii | reverse complement strand
GCTACGCCCTCACCTTTGGTTTCCTCCGGTGGCACCACAACGGGGACTGAGGAAGCTGTGGCTCCAAGTGGCTCTGAGAGCGAAGGGGGGACCTTTCGTGCGAGGTTTCCGCAGGTGGCTCCGCTACCAGTGGCCCGCATGACGGACCTGGTTCCACTTCGTGAAGGGACGTGCGATGGTACTGTTCCTCAAGAAGCTCCCAGTGCTGCTGCAGCAGCCGCCGCTAGCAGTGCTCCTGAACTACCTGTACAGGCCCCTGAGCAGGGCCCTCCGGAACAAGAAGTACCAAGTGTTCTACCTGTACAAGCTCCTGAGCAGAGCTCTCCGGGACAAGTTGGTGGCCCTGAAGTACCTGGCGAAGCACCGGCTGCGGGAAGCAGCAGTGACCGACCAGCTCCACCATCGCTCTTTGGCGATGATTTGCCGCCACCGCCGCTGTTCCCAGGAGCTCCGCCGAGCTCAAGCCAACCCCCGGCAGCTGATGCTGCTGGTCCAAGCTACGTCTACACCACCAAGTTTGGGTCAGTGTACCACAAGTCCCGTGGCTGCAGCAAGCTCCGCAGCGCTTCCGCGGTTGTGGAACACACTGTCTGCGTGGTTTGCACCACTCCGGCAATCTTCGCAAGGAGACCCTTGATGTACATCACGGGAGGTTTTGCTCACAGCCGTGCACACGGTCGGGCTGCCAACCTTCCGCTGGGTGCTGCTTGGCGTTGCTGCGCTGAGTGTGGGTGACTACGAGGTGGTGGAGCAGGCGACGCACCTTTTTCCAAGTTTCGCATCCACGGATGCGAGGGGGAGTGCGGTAAAGGCAGTCTTCAAAAAACGATTGCAAGCATTCACTCCAACTGTACAGCTTTAGCTGTCTCCAAACCTTCAGTGCACGGTCACAAGTGGCTGGGTGCCCTCTACTTTTGGCTCAAGAAAAACCGGTGCTGGCCTGTTTGGGGTGTGCGCTGGTCCAGGGGAAAACCCAAATAGATCCCAGCCTGTGTGTGGCGAACCGCAGTTTATAACTAAGTGGTTCTAGTTTGGGTTCTAACACCCCCCAAAATAAAGCATTTTTTTGCAGAGTTTCCAATGAATGCAAAATTGTTATTGTTATTTATCATTCATTATATAAGTATTCATTTTTTATTGTATAATTTCCAATTGTTAGACATTATTATTGTTACTATTATTATTATTGTTCTTATCAATTGGAAATTGTATTGTTAGGTATTCATGAATTTCATTGCAACTATTATTCCTTTTTCATTGTTCATTTGCACAACTGGTGTGCCATTTCCGAGGCATACCGCTGGTGGTGGACATCCCAAGCCACGAAAAAGCGCGCGCCAACGGATACGCGGCGCCCGCGTAGCAACACGAGAAATCGGCGCCCCGAAATCAGTGGCCACCTGACGTGGTGAGTCAGCAGCTGAGCATGTCAAGAACGAGTTGCAAAACGAGACACTGCCGGGTTTAAGTCAGCTTGCATTGGTAATGTAGACACTGCTTGTATAGTTTAACTATTTGCTAACTGTTGACAATTGTTTAACATAGTTTAATAATTGTTTAGTCTACTATTTGACACTGCTTGTATAGTTTATTATGGTTGGTTTAACAATTGTGAATAGTAGAGGATAATCATCAGCAATAACGGCTAAACAACTACTGGTTGGTGGTTTGATTGACATGTTATTTTCTCTAGAAATCATGAACAAGTGGTTGGCTTACTCATATTTTGCATAGGGGTTGAAACCACCAACCAGTTTATTGTGGCTGGTTTACTTCTACAAATACCATTAGTTTTTTGACTAACACCCATATGACATGGCAGTTGGCCGTTTATTGTTTGGGCAGTTGCAACTGCATAACTTTTGGCTGGCTAGTGCCCACATCAGAGCTATTTTCTTCGAACTCGAAGTGCATCTAACACCTGGCACCGGTAAGACCAAACGTCCAGATGAAGTGAACGGTAGAACTATGACCATCCATAACAAGTTTGGTAAATACTTTTTATAGCACAGCCACACTGCCACCTGTGTAGCAATAACATGTTCTCACCTACCGGATCATTGACGCATCAGTCACCGACATCGGGTAGCCGCTGTGGGGCCGGTCTGTACATTATCAGCTGCGTCCGAGTTTTTTTCACCCTGCTGTTGATTTATGATGGTCAGAAGGAGCCTCATACTGAGGAGGCTTATGGGAATTTGTTTGCAGATTCAGATTCATTTACTATTCTCGATAAGCTTGATGTATAGTCGATCCATTGATCTATATATCATGTTGATTTCTCCTAGCAACCAACCATCAGCCATCAGGCAACAGCGCCACTGGGTGAACGAAAACCACCCGAAATCCAGCCATAGCTTTGTTTTTGGCTTTTGAGCCACTTTCGATCAGTTCAAATGCGCGGAAAGAGCATACTTCTTGCCAGTGAGCCTTTGGAAGGTCGACAGCAGGCTTTGCACCAACCAGAAGATAAACAGAAGCAACAGCAGCAGCAGCAGCAACAAGAACAGCAGCAGCATTGGCACAGAAACCAACGCACATACATACAGTTTGCTGCTATTAGGATGATATTACCATGGTTCATTATGAAAATTTGGGTTGATTATGAAGTAGAAGATGCGTTTAAGGGTTACCCCTCGTTGATCATGGATACTCGATGGTCGTAGATGTTTACATATCCATACCCATCTTGTGCTTTGCGGGACTTCTAAATCGAAGGTTCTGCAAATTGAGTCAGGACTATGCGCAGGTCCAGTTGCATTGAAACGAAGTGTGGCAAGTAGTATTTGGGAACAGCTTTGCACCATTTTATACCCACAAACAAGGGGAGCATAACATACCCCCTCCAATGTCAATGGGGATGCTGATCACACGTTGCAGTAAAAGGATTTGACCAGAACATAGTTCACATAGACGAACGCATGCTGCATCTATATGTATCCAGATGCATATGCAGCACCTCAGTGATTATAGATATGGAATGTCGGCTACATCGCAGGGAAAGTGGAATCATCTAGAGTTTGCCGAGAAGATGAAGCCGCAAAATGGCATGTTCGATGGGTGGATTTTGATGGCCTTCCCCGGCTCTTTGGAATGCTGATTAGCAATTGGTCTAGATCTGAAGATGTTTGGATGTCTGAATGGATTCCTCATGAAGAGATTCAACACTGCAAATTTCACCTTTGGTCATGATGAACATTCTGTATTGTTGTTGGCGCATTATCGCGCAGCATTGGCAACCTTGGAATTCCACGTGCTGCGGTCGTGAGTCCTTGGCGGCATTGAGTACCGGCTGGCTCTGTTTGCTAGCGATGCTACTTAGTATGTGGTGATTTCTCAAAAGAAGGGGACCCAAAAACGGATGGTTTACAAATGTAGATGGTGAATATAAAGGACGAGCTGGGGGGTCCCCTATTTTGAGAAACATCCATGTGATTTGTCATCATAGTTGAAAGCATACTCTGAATCTGTCACTAACAAGACCGGGGGTACACGAAAATTGCTGTTTACCTGGTAATTATTTGCTTGATGGGGTGGCCAGCGGCTTTTGTATCCCGGCCAAGTGTGGAAGTTGGCAACATCCAGTTGTCCGTAGAATCCCCAACTGGGGACAGCATTCCCTGAGGCATTGATACAAAGGTTGCATTTTCCGCATCTGATTTTGTGAATAGTAGTCTCGATCTCATTCCTGCAATTCCAACCACCCTCAGCTGGTTGATAGTTGATCGCCTGTCTATCCTGTTTGCAGATGTGTTTCAACCTAAAAAGGCAGAAGACAAGTCTAAAGCTGCAGCGCAACGCTATAACCCGGGCTGGTAATCACCAATCACACAGTTCTGCTGATACCTCAATTTGCTCGCACTTGGCTGTCAACTCTACCAAGATAACCTAGGTTGCATTTATCCACAAACTTAGATGTTTAATGATTTTTAGTGCTTTCGGGATTGGATACATTGGCCACATATCCTTACCACATATCCATCAAAAAAATAAGGCTGCAGAGAATCTATCAGCCACTAAGATCTGCAATACATTGACCGACTCATGAACCAAGGAGTCAATCACTGTCGATTAACCAACTGTTCAATAGCATGGGATGGACTAGGTGGCAATTGGTAACTGCAATTGAAGCAGGCACCCAGTTTTCATCAAGTGGTGGTGAAACAAGGGATCAACATCGTTACACCAATAAACCGACCTGAAAGCCAACCAACAAGCCAAGACACCAACAAGTCAACATCGACAAATGTAACCAACTCAACAAACCTCAGGCAACGACAACCAACATCACCCCACCTGAATCAGCATCAACGAACCTCGACTAACCAACATCGCCCAAGCTCGACCCATACCTATGTCCGCCAGCCCCAACCAACATCACCCAACTTGAGCCAACCTGAACCAACGTCAAACAGCATCACCCAACCTTCACAATCCCAACCAAAAATTACCCTGTCAACCTTCACCAGACAAGCCTCAACCCACCCCAACCTGCCACAACCAACATCAACCGCCTTCAACCGACCTCACCCAGCCCAACCACCTCCACCTGACCTCAGGAAATGTCGATCTGTATCAGCCAACCTCAACCACCCCAACACCAAGACCAAGCAACATTGCTCAACCCGGACATCAACCAACCCCAAGCAACCTGAACCCACCTGAACGAACCTCAAACAGCTTTGCTTGTTAGTTTTTGGTGCTGCTCTTCATCGCCATCCCTGTGTCGCTCCAGCTTTCAAGGGCGGCCCGCCTTCCGCGCCCATGGCGGCCACATGGGGTGATGCGGAAGCAGTGCTGAAGCAAGCGATGCTTGGATCGACCAGGCATGACCAGGCTTTGGCAGAGCTCAACCGACAAATTGTCATTGGATGTCATTGGTATGAGATCATGGTATTCAGCTATGATGTCAATGGTATTCAGCTATGATGTCAATACAAAATCCATTGACATTATAGCCGTTATAGCTGAAGATCATTGAATACCCAAAAAATTGTCCGACAACTTGAATGGTATTGATGCACAAGAGGCATACTGTTATGATAATGCTGACAGTTGTGCCAACGATTGTTGTGCACTATGCAGTAGTTTTAGAGTGGGACAAATTCGAGTGGAATGATAGCCTTATCATTTCTGCACAAACCATATCAGTGACAGGTCGGACACAGTTATGATCACTCTAAGTGGGGATGTACCTGAGAATATCTGATAGGATCATATTTGTACCAAAATGGCTAGTGCATTCATGTACCCATGACAAACAATTAGGTTGTTGGTTGACAATAGCCGTTATCAGTCATTGCAGTTCAGCCCAATCAGTTTATCCTTTCGTTTCCAAAGCCCATAGGTGATGGGACTTTAATTCAGATTCCTGAAGGATAGTATCCAAATGCTGCCAGGTTGCTGACGGGCGACGGTATTCCGAACTCGTAAGGTAAGGCGTTTGTCGTTCAGACATGTCTTAATGTTTTGAAAATATGGATTCCCTGGTTGGCTACATGTCTTCGGTAGACGGCAATGTTTGGGACAAGCTGGGAGGCGACAACTGTTAGTTTTCGATGATTTTAAGGTCTGCAATTTGGGAAATTAGTTGTGTGTTTTCTTGGGGCAACCGCAACATACCACAACAAAATGACCAGAAGATCCACAAGAAGATCCACAAGATCACCCACAAGATCACCCACAAGATCATCCACAAGATGGATCATCTTTTGTGGTATGACTTGAGAATCACCCCATGTTCTGCAGCCTTTGGAGCAGCTGCAACCCTTGCCACAGGTGACCCCGGAGTGAGGTGACCATGTTTGGTTGAACCCGGGGACCAACCGCGACCCAAGGAGCAGCCATTATGCCGCCGCCCTGCCAAAGGCGCTGGGGTGGCGGCTTAAGCCGTGGCTGGGGACCTTGGGTCGGCCATGATGAGAACTGGGGGCAGCCATCGCTGATGACCCATAGGATTTTGAGAGTTGCCATGGTCGCTTTTGAGGTGTAGCTTGTTGTCAGTCCAATCTTAATTGTCCCATATTGTCCCTAGGATTTGATTTGTATGTTTGTTTTCTCAACCTGAAGGCATCCCAAGGAACAGTAAATGATGCGTTCAAGCCATAACGGTTCAGCGTTGCGGCTTTGTTGGTCGCGACAATTTCCTGACATTGCGTAGTTGTGGTTTGGGAGTTGGTGGTTTCTAAAATGGGCGTGCCCCCGAATCATCCAGTTTCTTAACTCGGCACGCGCGAAACGTCTCGCAGCGAATGGACCCTTCCGCAAAGGGGGTATCCACGCGCAAAAAGAGAAGGCAACTAGCAGGCGTAGACTGGCAGCTTGTCAAGAAATTATTGCCCTTACCACAGCCGGGGGCGAGCCGCGTTGCGCAGCAGCCCTCTGCTAGGCAAAAAAACCATGGCATGCATATCAGTAAAGCTAGAAAGATGCCCCGGGAAAGAACTAGGTCACGTCTAGTCTTCAGCAGCAAGTGGTTCTAGTGGCAATGTGCAAATTACATGCAAAGCAATACCAGAGGGAAGTCTCATTGCGAGGCCGCCCTTCGGACCAGCACAGTGGAACTATAACACCAGCGCCAACAATCCAGCAGTGACTGACTGAAATCAAATCGTAAAAGGCCGGGAATGGCAAACCGTAGCATTTGGCACCGATCGTGTGTGTAAAATCGTAGAAGAAGTCATGAACCAGTCCAGAAAAGCAATGGCCAACCCAAGGGCAGCAAAAACCAATCCGGAAGTGAGACCATCAAGAAGATCACACTCAGTTTCCGAAATAGAAGATGGCAACAAATAGTATTTGTGAACATCACGACATTCAGCCTCAAGCGAATTGCGCATAGTAGGACTGCCAATCTGGGAATTTCCTTCAATGTGGGGATCGAGGTCAAATGGCAGCTGAATGACAGGCTGAAATCGAAAGCGATCTCGGAAACACACTGGAAACGACATGGCTCGATTGGTTCGCCCTCCCCATGGCTATCCGGCCACGCCACGTGGAAGCTCGAGCCCAATGGCTATCCAGTTTCTTAACCATTATTAGTAATAAACCGTCCAAGCTTGGGGATCCCCTATTTTGAGAAACACCTATGACCTGGTGTCAGTTGTATTCCCTATCGTGGCTAAACTTGATGACTACTATTTGTTGATTGTTACTTCAAAATCGATCATTTCTCAAAACTGGGTACCTGCAAATCATCCAGTCTTTAATCATTTATAGGCATCAACCAACTCGTAGGGTTTTAACCATGATGGTTGGTTTTCATCCCGAATTATCAACGAGTATTGACCACTATAAACCAACCATGACTTTGGGGGTACTCCAGTTACTGGCTTGAAATGTCTTATTGTTACTTATTGTATCTGTATCCTATTGTCCCGGTTGATACATTATACTCCCTATAACTCCATCAAAAAACACATTTTAAAAGATCCATCTGAAAATCATATGTCAACTTCCCTTGGTGTGATCATCTCATTGGGCATGGCCACCTTCAACATCTCATTGTTTCCCAGGGCTTTCCCTAGCGGCAATCCCTCGTTGTCAGGGCGTTGGAGGCCTGGGGGAGCTGCAGTCCAAGTTGACACAGGCGGAAGCCTCCAAGGCTCCACAGGAGCGCCGATGCTGAGCAGATCAATGTCCTTCTCCGTCGCGTCCGCGCTGTTCAATATGCAACGGTCGTGGTCACGTATTGCCCATGCCACAACTCAGTTTCATCATCAGTGGTGCAAAGATGCACGTGATATCACGTGATACATGATGCGCATACCCCAACTCCAACGGTTGTTGCAGGAACGCGCTTCGGTGCTCATTGCATTGGCAAAGCTATGCCTTGAGGTTGGGTCACAATGATTCTTGCTTGTTCTGGACCCATGTGACTAGCAGAATGAAATTGATGTGAAACCTATCTGCCAAATATTTTGTCAAGTCCTCGGTGACGTTCACGGGGGTTGTGTACACGTCTCCGTTTGATCAATTTGGCGTAGGCAGGGATGGCTGAGAAGCACTGTGACATCTGTGGTTTCAAAGCACTTTGGAGTTGCGACGATCATGATCCTGAGAACATCTGAGAATGCGATCTTTGGATGAAACTTGATGATGTGGAGACGGAGATTTGGACGTTTTGGAGACATGAGGTTAGGCCCACTTGCGTGACATGTGCGCCTCCAAGCCGACCAGGTGAATGAAATCTCAGATGCTGAGGGCTATGCCCTCTCCGCACTGCTTCTCTTTAAAGAGCTAGGCCCATGGTGCTGGTGGTGATGGCTGGTGAGTTTTTGAATGACAGTAGCAGTGATGCTGCCAACAGCGAGTGCGATTCTGGATGATTTTGGTCTTGTGGAGGGTGATCAGGATTTGTAATAACATATCTCTAAACTCTGATGGATGGTCACTTTGGGTGTTTGGGATGCTTGCACACACCTGGAGTGTTTGGTGTCAAATGAAGATACAGGGGCGATTCCTATTTCCACAACAAAACTTGACAAAAACGTGTGCGCTGCCATACTTGATGTATCCTGATGTCATTGTCTGTACATGCCTGGCCTGACTGCCTGAAAGGCTGTGGTAAAGCTGAGAGCTGGTGACCCCCAAACCAGATGGAAGGCTTAAGTACATAGAAGTCTTGTGCCTACTACAGTACGTGTAACTATGAACCGCACGAGGTGATACGGGTACTTCTCAAGTCACAGGGGTCCCCCTAAATCATCCAGTGTGTTAACCATTTACAGTAATTAGCCAACTAAACCTTAGGGGTCCCCGTTTTTCAGAAACCCCAAATGTTTTTTCTGTTGGATCTGCGGTGATTAGATTGGACGCTGAAGCCACTGCTTTCAGGCCTGGGAGCCTTGCAAAATGCCAAGAACTTCAAGGGCAAAGTGGGCCCTGTGATGAGTCTCAGTGCTGAGGCTGGCCTCAGCGTTTTTTTTGCTGCCAAAAAATGGGAAGACAGGAAGACTGGCCAATAAGCATGGCATTTCTCTATAGAATTTCGAAATTCTATTGTTGGTTGATGTCTCTATAGAATTTCGATACGATTCGTTTCATGGTGAAGTGCGAAAGAGGATCCGAATCCATCATAAAAATATCTGGCGACTAGATACAAGAAGACTAATTGATCATGATAAGTTTTCGAAGCTCTTCAGTGCAGAACCAGATAGTGCACCACTGTCAATTCACGACATAGAATTCAACTGCGTCAGTGTAACTCTGAGCACCGGTGTAGCATCATGAGGCTAGTTGCTGGTTGTTGACTTCGCTCGCATGAAACAAGGCTGGCAGTCAGCCCCCGGCCTTGGCAAATTGAGGGGCTCCGCGGTGTCCCTCCAGGACTCTGCCAAGAGAGATACAGCGTTGCGGCCCTTGCGGGAGAAGTTGCGACCTGGCGGCCAAACAGTGGAGCCTTCGCTAGGAAGCTTCCTGGAAGCTTTTCTAGCATAAGAAGTGGTTTAGACATATGGGGAACCCCCAAGTTATGGTTGGTTTGTTGTCATGAATGATCAAAAAAGGATGATTTGGGTGTACCCTTTTATGACTTGAGAAACCATTATATATGATGTGAGATATCGGATATCTTCATGTTTTCGAGTTGTCGAACCAAATCACTGGACTTCTTAAACACTCATAGCAATGAAGGGCTCTATGGCTGAAACTTCAGAAAAGGCAAGAATAGTTCAGTGAATAAAGAAGCGAACAATCAGAGACAGGATTCACATGGATTTATTGTACAGTGCTCCATGCATTTCCATTTGCCCAGAAAGAATTGTAGGAACCAATAGTACAATAGTCATGACCGCTCAAGCTGCGCAAGCTCTGAAGTTGCTCTGGATGGACAGAATCTATTGAGCAGTGTGACAAGTGTTTGCTTGTTGATTGCAGATTACAGATTGCATATCTTACAATTTATATGTGTCAACAGATGTAAATGTAAATCGTATTTTATACAGACTGCTTCATTGGATCTGAACAATTATGGTTTATCATGTTTTTTTCGTAAGCTTTCGGCAATCATTCTTGTTCGCCCTGTACATCCATCCTCAACAACTGTGCTAAACACTGGATTCCCGGGAGTACCTACAATATTTGCCTTATCCTTTCAGATGGTGAAAGATTTGATGCCGTATTTGTTGCAATTTGCAACCATCCCGAGAAAGTGAAGTGAAAACATTAGTAAATGAATATAAGTGACCAAAAGACTATATCTCACATGTTTTGCACCCACGGAGGGGGATGCATTGTGTTAGTTCCATGAAACTGGTACAGTAACCCGAGGGAACTGAGAGATACACTGCTTGTAGATGTAAGTCTATCTCTACTTCCAGTTCCATCCAACTTCCAGTTCCATCCAGTTCCTAGATGTCTCTACCCCCCAGTCCCTTCATATGCTGAGTCGATTCACGAAGTTTAGGACTCTGAGGCTCACTTTCCGAGAGATTGGACTCCCTGAGGGTGAGATCGTGACGTTGCTGAAGGCAGAGGGTTGGCCCTGGGACATCCCGAGAAGAGTGGGGATGGAAGGGTTCCAGGTGTCCATACCCAGGGGCTCAAGGTGATTTGTCCAGAAACGCAGGTTTGAAGGTGGTTCATCACAGATCATCCAATGCAATGGCACTGTGCATCATAGGTTTTGATCAGTTCCAGTCTGGCCAAGGTTAGAAGTACCCAATGCCACGTGGCCATGGGCTGTCATGGTCGTGATCATAACCACTGGGCGGCAACGGGATGGGCCCTATGGTAGTCCAGCAGCTGGCCAATCCGCCGCGGCAAGGACCTAGTGGAAATGGCCATGGCCTCCAGCTGGCTGTGATTACCAGAGGGTCAACCAGAAACCACCGGGGGTCACCGCTCAATCCATGACACCATTTTGCTGTGAGCTAAGTGTAGTGCTGAGATGGTGCCATACTTGGGAGATTCTTGACACAGCATCTCGTGGGAATGCCATGCTGCTGGCTATAGCTGGTAGGTGGTTTCCAGCATTTGTGTGGGTCAACATGGGTTCCCACCCAGCATGATCAAACGATGTGCTTGTGGATTTAATTTGAATTGAATCTATCCGACTGAAGTCGCTTCAGATTCGCCGTGGAAGATTTCGAACCACACTAAATTCTCACTGCATTGGATTCAAGTCTTTTTTGGCATCGAGTATCAGTCTCATCCAAAAAAATCTTGCCAGCTGAATCCGGTGCAGGTCCGGTCTCGGTTCCCTGCTTACTTGGCTGCACAGCAGCCCAATGAAGCATCTTAGGCTTTCATTACCAACCATTGGTATGTATGATTCTCCATCATTAGCCATCATCATACTTACCAATGATTGGTAAGTGTTATTCTCCATCATTGATAAGTGTTTTTCTCCACCATTTACTATCATCATGACATTGATTGGCTTATCCTGATACTAAATCATTACTGGTCATCATTGACTATCAGTTACTATCATTTATTGGCCATCATTTACTACCATTCGATTGTTACCCACTGGTGGCCACCATCTGCGCATCATCCGCTGCTGTTCTGCCGAGCCGCTCCCGGCGGCAGGGGCTCAATTGGCCCTGGGGAAGCCTGACACTGCATCCATTTTAGTCAAGGCGCCGCAGCAGGAGGAGCTGGAGGAGTAGTAGTAGCAGGAGCATTAACAATAGTAATAAGAGTAGTAGTAATATGTAGTAATAGTAGTAATAGCTGCAAGTAATAATAGAAAAACGCAACAGGAGTAGCAGCAGCAGCAGCAGCAGCAGCAGCCAGAG
>VSDK01004343.1:144681-171761 GCA_009767595.1 Symbiodinium kawagutii | reverse complement strand
AGCAGCAGCAGCAGCAGCAGCAGTAGTAGGTCGTAGGTAGTAGGATGATGTGTGTGTGTGTGTGCGGCTTTGGCAATGGGCGTGCCACTATGATTCGCTCATGTTGTGACGGGGTTGGCATCAATGGCGATATCCGAAACCCGCTTGACTTGCAGAAAACCATGTTGCAATGACTTCTCCATGACTTTTTCGTAGCGTTCCGCGCCCTACCATTTTACAATTTGCTCATGCTTTGCCCTGACTTTCAAAACTGGTGCAGCCACCGCATGGAGGTGTATGTAAGATGATAGTTATATAAGTAAAAGTATATGGGTGCTTCTCAAAATAGTGGTATGGTCACCGACAAAATTATAGAAAAAAAAACGGGGCCTCGAGGAGAGTGCTCGTTCCACTCTGCTCGTTTTCCATAATTCTTACTTCCTGAGACAGTTGTAACTCCCGATGTTCTTAAATTCCCCAGTTTTTTTCCATAATTCCTGTGGGGGACAAATGTTTCCATAATTAACTTTACCCCTTGTTTTCAGGGCAAATACACAGAATGTCCAAGTTGGGAGGTGACCAGAATTTTCCATAATTATTTTTTGCATACCTGGCAAATTAATTATGGAAAAAATTAATTATGACTTGATCATTGTCCATGGTTATTATAGCTATTTTCCATAATTTACATTTCCTCAGATATATGCTTGGGAACAGCAATTGACAATGGTTTATATGCATTGGACTCATCGGCCGACAGAATTATGGAAAAAAATAATTATGGAAAAAAGTTGTCATTTTTAACAACATCGGAGCACCCCCGGACCCCCCCGGACCTCCCCGCGATTCTCCAAATCATCCACTATTGACCATTAGAAACAATGAACCAACCATAACTTTGGGGTCCCCCAGCTATTGAGAAATCCCCATGTTATATATAACTACGTGGTTATGGGTCAAATTGTTGTAATTACCACCAATATGGTGTCATTTAGAATGGAAATCCCTATTCTAACCATTCTAAATGATCATATATATATATATATATATATATATATATATATATATATATGGTCAAATTATTTTTCACCAATATTTACCACCAATATATAAACCACTGGTTTTTGGGGACTATTTTGGCACATACCATGGAGGTCCCATGGCCAGGAAGCCGAGCGCGTGGTGGCCCGCGAAGGCGGAATCAAAGAGTTGAAGGAGAAGGCGGGGGAGCAGCTGGACGTTGGACCGCAGGTGGGTCACTGGTTGATGAATGGTGGGTTAACCATGGTGAGTTGATGGTGAATTGATGGTGGCTTAAGCATGGTTGGTTGGCTCAGATGTCATCAAGGATGGTGAGTTGGTGATTCTCAAGCATTCATTTGTGAATGGCAATACTCAATTAATGATGGCCAGTGATAGTTGACGCTTGGTCATCATGATTGATGTTGAGTAGAAGATGGCCTTCAGCCGGAAATACGGGATAACCACCGATGGCAATCAACGAGCATCGGCACGTATCAGGGAGTTGTCGTCCAGCCATGGTTGCACCCCACCTGGTGTTGGTTTCCCTTCAATCGCAACGATTGGACAACTGAGGTTACCTCCTCTTTAGGAGACATCCAAACCGATAACATCGTTTCCAGGAGTTTGCCACCTGAACCACTAGATTTCTCATCCATTTTCACCTGTGGAGAACGGTGGGCCTTGTGACTCTCCAGCAACTCACGACGTCACCGGTAGCTTCAACCTCCCTTGGTGTCCTGCTTGGTCCAAGGTGCTAGGGCCTTCCAACCTCATCTTGGCAAAGGTGGATCTCGCCAGAAAGGCCCGGAGCGGTGGATGCATTCAGAGCTCTCCCAAAAGCACCCCAGGTGAAGATGATTATTTGGGGGGGCGACGCATGGATTGGGGCTGTGCCCAATGGAAATCCACCATAAGCTTTCACCCAAGAAATTCTGGCTTAAACATTATCAATAGAATTGACCACTGTCAACCATTCTGGCCAAATCGGACCCACCAAAATCGGTTGGCAACATGCTGTCCACCTAGCCATATATGGAAACCCAGCATCAAGAATTATCAAAGTCAGGTATGACGGTACGACTGTAAAAATTCCCCAACCACTACCCAGTCATCATCAATCAACAGCCACAACCACTAGCTACTATATCAGCATTCTTCGCCATCATCATGCACCAACCATCATCAATCACCATGAATTATCATCAACCATCACCAACCATGACCACCACTAGCATCAATCATAACCACAACCAGCCTCTACCAATGGTTATAACCAACTATCATCAACAATAACCTTCACCAATAACCTTCATCAATCATCTATTATCATCAACCATAACCCATCAACCCACCAGTATTGATGATGCTAATCTGTAATAATAATCTACTAGCAATAGCTACCAGAATGGCCATCAGAATCATCTATTATCATCAGCCATTCTGTGCCATGATGCACCACCCACCACCACCGCAGCCGGCGGTGCAGCCCGCGGAGGCCGCTGCCGCGGCGCTGGCGGCGTCCGGCAGCCCGCTGGTGGCCATGGCGCAGGTGGCTGCGGCCGAGGTGCAGCGGGGGAGACTGGTGAGGATGGCAGGTCATCACTGCATAGAGAACTTCGGGTAATTTCAAAATATTTAGATGATTGAGTTTCAAATATTTGAATATATATATATATATATATGATAATCGCTTATTTCTCCCGTATTGGGAGATTAAAATAGATTAAATATTTAGACAGATATTTGGATAATTTCAAATGAATACAATATATGTTGAAGAATTTTGGAGACTATGCATATTATTGGCAGTAATTGACATTATTTTTTTGAAATTTATGTAAGATAGTATGGTGGAATCATGGCAGAGTCATCGTACAGAATCAATATGTTGATATATTTTAAGTTATTTCATAATTTGGAGATTCTACCGGGATTCTACCAGGTGTGTTGATCAGATGTATTTTCTATCAGATTGTTCGCGCCATGGTTGACGATATTGAATTTCTGTACGTGCAATCTCAACGGGTACTTGTGTAATATATCCAATAGGTGCCAGGATGATGGGGGTCAATTCGTCCAAGCAACAGGGCACTAGGTCACATGATCCCAATTGGAAACAATTTGGTGTTTCTTTTTCGGGATGTTTTCACCCTCAGGCCATTGAAAAATGGGAACTGCTAACCTTCATCAGTACGTTGATGTTGCTTTAAGAAGCGCAACAACGATTGCAATGCATGAGAGCCATCAATCCCTAGACATCCATTGATCGCATGCTAAAAAAAATGTTGTGATCAATCAATCAATTCATGAATGAATCAATCAATCAATTCATGAATGAATCAATCAATCATTCAATCATTCAATCAATCATTCAATCAATCATTCATTCAATCATTCAATCAATCAATCACAGCATACAACGTTTGTGGCGCTCAATGATAGCCATTGTCTTCCCTGTCGACCATTCGACAGGCCCATGGCCTGCAACAAGCTTGGGCGAAAGCTCTGGAGGCAGCCAGTTGAGCTGGGTGAGATCTTTTAGGAATTGGGTGGTGAGATGTTATATCTATGGTGAGCATCTATGGTGAGTACAGATATCTTTTAGTTTATATGATCATTACTGAGGTGATATCTATGGTGAGTTGTTGATAGTGGCTGATGGTGGAATTTGTTTAGTTGATTTAGTTGATATCATATGATATCATCATACCTAATTGATAATGCTGGTCAGTCATGAATGGTTCAAGAACATTCACTTACAGTTATCCGCATTGCACTTATCCTTAAACAATCCCGTCTCAGATTATGTATATGTCCGGCCATCCACACTGATGGAGCTTTTCCATCGACTTTGATTTATATCCTCCAAGCCTGTTTCACCATTTGCTGTGTATATAGTTCGCCCCCTCAACCCACAAATGGATACTTGATACTTGCTTTCCCATAAGATTAGCCATTCCTGAAGGAGCCTCAAAAGGAATACTTCTCCTAAATAAGGCTTTGTGAGGAGTAGTTCACATAGGGGAGAGGGATTTGCTTTTAACATCACTGTGTGGATGCAGCTGCAAATGCGGACTGCCAACACTAGACTGCCCCTGCTGCTGATGCTACTACTGCTATTGCCACTACAACTTTTACTCTATACTCGCTACTACTACCACCACCAACAACACCATTGCTACTGCTGCAGCAGCTATTGTTACTGCAGTAGAAACAAATAAAGACTGCACTGTATACACGAAGCAGTTTTGTATTCCTCACATTACAACTAAGCCCACCCATAATGTTGACCGAGCCACTAGGTTCTCACATCAAAGAATTAGTTTCTGGTGGTTGGTGACCGTTCTTTTGCACTGGCAGGGGAACTGGGTGCCAGGCTGCCAACAAAGCCACTGAGAGTTTCAAATCCACGGGCGATAAGACAGGACCTGCTACGGGAGTTGGTTGGAATGGCGATTATGAGCTGCGACCCAAGGGGTGGTCCGTTTTGGTGGTGAACAAGCTCTTTTGATTCATCAGACAGCTCGTAAGCAGCATCAATTCTTGATCCATGCATGGCCGAAACACAGAGGAGTGCAGACTTCCTCATCACTTGTGATATGTATCCAACAGCAGCACCAATCAGCATGGTGAAGTCGCTGTTTGTTGATGATTACAGTATATGAGCCAGCTTTTTCAACAGCAGACCACTGGGTCACAGTGCGAATCCACCATGGGGACCTGATTTGTTTCGCGATTTGAATTTGCTACAGGTGCTTGGTGTCTTAAATTCAAGGTTCGTTTGATTTCCTTCCAAGGAAAAGCTTGGGGTGGTGGTGGGGTTATCTCACTTCCCAGGAGAGGCCTTGGCGTTGCTGGCAATGGCAAAGGCACAACAAGGCTGCTCCAATGGCTGGGGTGATCCTTGTTGAACTCCGCTCCCAGGATTGGTGGGTTCCAAATGTCCAAAGGAAACCATTGCAGATTGAGGATATCAAAAAGGATGAAATGGTTTCCTGTCCAAAAGAACCAGTTCAATGGATAAAATGATATAAAATGATCCAAAATCATGATAAAAACGACATTCCAATGGTCATCCATTGAAATTTTCTCATTTTATCCATTGAGGATTCCATCGAGTCGTGTCCTTTCCCACGTGCTGTGTGCGCCAGGTCAAGGGGAGCGCGAGAAAGCCTTGCAAAGTGCCAGGTGGATCAGCGTGGTGACCAACTTGGAGGGTGGTCCCGGTAGCCACCTGATACCATCCTGTTACCTCAGGACGTATATAGGTAGAGGTTACCATCCTGTTACCCTGGTTATACCCAGACTTTACCAGTACATAAGTCAGAAAGTGTCAACTTTTTTCGTTTTTGTTGGGGATGCCTGTATATACTGGTGAAGTCTGCGAGCTGGGATGCCTATCATCATGAGAGTGATATTCTTCTTTGCTGAGTTCGTATACCAGCTCAAAAGACCCCAGAAGTGGATGTGAATCATTTCGCTCCTCTTTTATCCTTCACATCTCGAAAATGAACCAGAAATATTAGAGTGGTTTCAGGTGATTTTGAGGGCTGCCTCGTCTTCGAAACGGTGTTTTCTACATCGCTCCAAATTGCTGCCCCAAGCTTGGTGGCGGTGGTTGGATACTTTGATAGCATGTGTCAGAGGTGGCTCTTGTTGGATAACTCACTGCTACATCTGTGAGTGTTGGCACTCCCTAAATAGTTCTCAAAATGAATGTTGAAGCAGGAACTCGAAGAAAGCCCAATCGTATGATATATTCAAAGGTGGTGAAAGCCCATTGGTTGGTCGATGGTTGTGCCGTGCACGTTATCGTATGTGAACATCCAGGTACTTGGTGCAATATTTGGTCGGTGACATGATTTCCTGTTGCTTACCATGGTTTCCACTATTCGCCATCGTCTATACTACCATTTGCCATCATTCGTCATTGCACTACAGTACATCACGATTCATTAGCATCAACCACTATCTATTTATGACCCAGTACTTGTTTTCCTGATGCTCTTTTATATCTAATCTTATCTGATTTCGTCTTATCTCTCCCCTCCTCTCTTCTCTCCTCTCCTCCTCTCTCCTCTTCTCTCCTCTTCTCTTCTCTTTTATCTAAACACAGATCATAACCTCACAGATAACATCACATATAACATCAATGAACATCATGGAACAATCTCTACACATCAGCATCCCACCGCGGTGCGCTCCAGGGCGGCCCTGCTGCTGGCGTACCACGCGCAGAACAGCGCCGTGACCAGTCGCGCCAGGCAGCTCTGCGCGGACCTGCGGCCGAAACCGGCAGCCACCAAGGCCAGGTGGTCCCCCGTAGCACGGGGTAGGGGTAGGAACGCGGAACCCTGGTTTCGTGGATTTCATTCCTTAAATTTGATGGTTGTTAATTGTGTTTCAATGCCAGCAATGGTCGTTTCAAAGGTGTTGACAGGATTGATCAAGAGATATTCCAGTAATGAGGTACACGAAGCGGTGGTGGGGAACTTTCATCTTAGGACAAGAGGATGAAGCCATCATACTCGTAAGTGTGGAAACGTATGGCTGTGTTCCTTTGACATTTCGACCCACTGGTCTAAGCAATGACGTAGAATTGCGTGGGTTTGATAAATACGGATTTGATTTTGTAACGATTGCTTGAGCCTTGATTGATGTACAGGTTGTCTATTTATACCACTTGCTAATATGACTGGTCTCCCATGTGGAGAAGTCCAATAAAGCCAGCTGTCGTAGCTGTGAAACCGCTATGATTGAGCTCCGTCAGGTCGAGACGCCAGCATTGGGAGTGACACGGCCCTTAGATCATTGCGTGCCCTGGATTGCAGAAAATCGCTGATTTAGCTAGCGTGTGGTTTTGGAATGCAGCGTTGTCCCAACATGTTTAAAGATGGCAAGTCACCACGTGCGGATATGCCTCTGGCAGTTGATGCCTCATCGGACAAACATGTCGGGTCGCCATGTTTTCGCGCTGCTGATGCTGGTGCAAGGGAATGGCACAGCGTTCAGTGGTAAGATGCCGTAATCCTGGTCTGCTGGGATCCGGGTTTTCCAACATGGCTATGGGTCAATATTAACCAACCAATAATGGGGGATAATAACCAACCATTTTAAAGGGAAAACAATGGTTAATGATGGGAACCAGGGGTACAGGGTTTTGACCCACAGCCACATCTTGCTCTCAAACACAATGTTGGAGGTTCCAAGCTACTGAGGCATCTTAGCTCACTGTGCCATGGGTTATCAGACGCATCATGAGGGGTTCTGACCACACCAACTAGCTGGGCAACCCCAAACTCCAAGAAGTGGACTGCAGCAGCGGAGACAAGGCACATTGGACTGGTCAGTTGCATGCTGGGTTGTGATGGCAAGGCTCCAAAAATGCACAGCTGCCACCACAGCAAAGAATGAAAAGTTGTTGCTGTTGTTTATTGGCTGAGGAAAAAAAGTGGCAGAATCCATGAAGCATGTTGCAACTGAGAATCATTGGGTTGAGGGGACCCCCAACCACTCAAGAAGAGTCATGGTAGTAGAGATGGCCGAAAAGCAACAAGATCCTGATACTTGATGTTGGCAGTTGGTTGTTATTTGTCTCCTTTCATTTTGCCATTATCAACTTCGGGAGCTCAATCATTTTGTTGAAACCAGCACTTTCAAGGGAGCCTCCCATTTGCAGACAACCGTGACAAAGATGAGTCAGGAATCCCGAATCATCCCCCACAGTCGGAGATGTCCCCAGATGTTTGTCAAACCCACCATGTTTGCCTTATCCAATGCCCCGAAAAATCACGGAGTTTGGGGCCGCCAGCAGAATTCAACATCGAGGTGCCCGGGGTCAGCGGTCCTGGCATCTTACCCAGCAAGCCATTCATCGGTGCTCAGCGCATGACTGGCACGCAGGCGAGCAGCCGGGGCTGGTGTCCATTGAGGGTCCAGAATTCTGATGGATTAAATTGGATATCTCGAAGTTTGGATATCAATTCTAGCTGGTGTCCAGGATATCTGTAAGTTTGGATATCCTCAAATTTGATGATTCTGATACGGTAGCATCAGGTTGTCCACAAAACCCATGAGATCTACTTGCGCCGCTGTCGCCGCGTTCGCAGATAGACTCCAATATGTGACCATTCCAATATTCCTCGTAGACTGGTGCACATCATGGCTTGACTCAGCAGAATACTTGTGTGTGTGTGTGAGAAGCTGCAGTGAGAATCGGAATTCGTAGGGCAGCAAAAATGTAGACGTTGGGCTTAAGGGTTGACCCTAAAGATTGGGCATCTAAGCATGTAAGCGCCAAAGAATAGATCACAGCTCCCCCAATTGAAATTCTTAGATCCTCACGTTTTTGGTGCCTTGACTCATCAGGAGACCAAGCGGCTCAGTGGACTAGTTTGCATCTTGGCGGATTCTGCTGATCCGGAGCTGTGTGGAACTGTGAGGAGATTTATGTCATAGCGAAGTAGTCAAAAGAGTAGCGCATTTCACTGTGGTTGGCTGGTGGTTTTGAACATGTTTCATTTTCTTTAGTGTTAACTGGTTGGTTGACAAGCATGTTTTCACAGAGGTGGTTCAACCACCAACCAGCAGTGGTTGGCTTGTGATCCTTTTGCCCATACATTTGGGTCAAGGCGATCCAAAAGGACACACCGTGGTAGTTTGTTGAGATAAGTTCTGTGTAGTCTGATCCTCACCAGCTGTTGCAGAAGGCTGAAACGCCTTTCGAGGTGTTGTGACGGGTGCCAGTCGTGGAATTGGTAAAGGCATCGCTCAGTCCCTGGCAGAGGCTGGGTGATGCTTCAAACAAACAGCCCAAGCAGCGTTGCTGCTGTGTTTGTTTTGAGGATCACTAAGCTCAACTGGTTAAAGCCTGAGGATTTTGCCTTGTGTGTTCCACCGGTCATTCTACCGCACTTGCGGTTGTTGGAAATGATGTTTTGCAGCAGTGAAACGGTAGTGAGATGTAGTGAGCATGTTGAAATGGCGGTAAGCTTTGGTTCTGAATTAGATTCTGCTGGAATGCTTGCCATTGCGCTAAAACAAAGGTCAATGAATTCTGAAGGGGTCGGGTGGAACACATTGTAGAAATCTGCATAGATGAAATGGATCCAAGGTCTGAGTCCATTCCCAAGTTGCACTTGTTCCCAGAATGGCAGTACCCTGCGAGGCTGGTGGTATCGTCTACGTCACGGGGCGATCATCTCCGGGAAAGGAGATCGGACGGTTGCTGCGATTCACTGCCTCTTGCTGTGGGCCGACTGGCATACCTGCTGATTTGTGAGGTTTTGCTTGGAGTCCATCTCGAATGATCTCGAGCCGGGGATGCCACAAGGCTCTCCCCAGCGATTCCCTTCTGTTGTTGTTGATGTTTTCAACTCTTTGTAGGGAGATCTCCATGTACCATGGCCAGCAGTGCCCCAGTCATAAACCACGTAGTAGTACCTTCCATTGCATCCTCCCTTTCCAAGTGCCGAGTAACGAACCTCTGACCAGGAGACAGACATCATCCTGATGGGTACCGTGGATGAAACTGCCGCCACCTTCGGCAAACTGGGCGGAACTGGCGTTGCGGTGCACGTGGATCACGCACAGGACTGCAGTTCAGTGCATGGCATTGGCATGATGGCCCCCTCAGGGGCCAGGACCCCACTCTACTGCTTTGCATGTGAGGGGCGATTTCTCTTTGCGGATATTTTCACATGTAATCCAACACACAGTGTGAGATTGTATTGCATGAAAATGTTTGCAAAAATGCGACCATAAATGACCGTGCGAAGAGAACTTATCACTGTGCCAAGCTTTGAAGATACTCGGGGATGCATCCAATAATTCGTCCTTGTGAACCATCCAATTGTTTCAAAGAGACTCTGATCAACACTTGGTACGTTGTCCAGGACTGGCATTCAGAAGCCATGGATCCAAACGCTAAACACGAACATGTGCTTCTGATAACCGCAAAACAAACGTACGGAGAAAAACAGGCAGCAGAATCGGTTACACTCTGCTAAACTAACATAGCAATGGAAAATCCCCATGTTTTATAGAGAAACCCTGGGAAATCAGCCATAAATGGTGGATTTTCCATTGCCATGTTAGTTTACCAGAGGGTAGCTACCAGGCATCAAGTCGTGCTTGATCATTACCTGGTATTCCTCACAGGATCAAATCCTAGTGGAATCCACGCATTTGGCCCCTACTTTGAGCAGTAGCCAAGTCATTGACAGAGGGTCCAGTGACACTTTTCACAGAATATCCTCACAAGATCTAAGAAACGCTAGCGAGGTGTGAGAAGAAAAAGCAGTAAGAATTCAAATCTATCAAGATGGAGCTTTGTACATGTTAAAGCCCGTCCTTTGAAGGACAGATGAAAGAAAAGGTTTGGATGTAATACATATATTCCACCCCTATGACACCCCAAATCCCTCAATCTGAGATGTAGGATGAGCAGAATATGGCCATGGTGAAGATGATCGGGGACACGCACGGACGGCTGGACATTTGTGTTAACAGCGCCGGGAGCCACAGATCTGAGAAGCTGCAAGGCATTGTGCAGCTTCAAGGTAAGAATGGTTGGTAATAAGGGATGATAACCAACAAGAATATACAATAACACTGATAATTTATCTACATGTTGAGGTTTCTTGAGCCATACATGGTGATAAATAGTGCTTCATAATAGGTGAATGGCTCATAATGGTTCACAATGGGGGATTGTAAGCAACAACAAGCCCGACATGGTGGTTCCTAAAGGCAGTTTGGGGACCCTAAAGTTATGGTTGGCTTCACACTATAAATTGTTGTTAATGTAAGACAACGGGGGGTACGTAGGGGTACCCCTATTTTGAGAAGCCACCGAACCGTTATAGAAATGGTCAGGAACCTACAATGGTAGTCGTTGATTCTGGCTCGTGACGTGTGCTAATGGATAAGATTATTGGTACTAGTCAAGAATGGTTGATAATGGTGAAGAGTAGTAATGGTTGAAAGTCTGGTTAGCAAATAGGGCGTGATTCGCCAACCATTGGCAACAGTAACCAGCAAGTGCTTAGTGCATCACCCTAGTTCCTGGGGGCAAAAATGGACGGATGGTGACGGAGTACCAGCATCTGCACAACTATTGGGTCGATCGTGGAATCAACATTGATGTTTGGGACATCTTGTGATGTTCCTATCTCCACCCCTGGAAAGGCTGGTTCTCCGCAAGATCCCCACGTGGCATCTCCCAAACTGCTGCTTTCATTGCACCAGTTTGGTGTGTTCATACAGTGAATGGTTCAACATGCTCTTCAGCGCTTTATGTTCCAGACTCCCTGAGCAACACTGAGGCCTTTTACATCCCAAAGCCGGACATGATCTTTTTCTCAACACCCATCTGGAATCAGCCCATGCGATTCCTCAACGAGCAGACCAGCGTGGGAGGTCTGAACCACATCGGTCTGACGGTGGGCATGTTGCCATACCTTCGCCGCGGTCGCGGAGTGGTCATCAACGTCTCCTCATGGGGCTCCCAGATGAACATCCCCGTCTTCCCCATGTCGTACTACTGCACCTTGGAAGATGCAGAGTGTAGGCTGATGCTATGTTCACATGCCATCACATGCCATCCCAAAGCCTTGCTTTCTCTGAAGAAAAAAAATCAAGGAGGGAATTTGCGGGTATTCAATCAACCTCAAATCATATTGTAACTGTATTAGATAACCATTATTATTGAGGGCAAAAAGAGACTGAAAATCCACCAAAGTTTCCACTTCTTTTCTAGGATCTGGTTTGTTTTGTTGATTGCTTGATACGACTTGCAGTTTCAAATGGATGCAGGAAAACGTAGGATCAAGGGTTTGCCAATGAAGATAGCCATTGTCAAAAATTGTAAATGAGTGATTATCATTTAGCATGGCCATTGCCAATAGTTTAGTTTTTACTTCTTAGACTGCCATAAACCAGCCATGGATTATCAACCACCCTGGTCTTGACTGGCCAGCGCTCACGCGCCGAAAGGTGAGTTTCCTAACATCAAAATGACTACTTTTCCCCGGATTCAAAGATGGTTTTGCACCATACGGACACTCTTAGCTCAAGATGGCAGAAAAGCAAAACCACCAAACCAGCCAGTTTTGAGCTTTTAACCAGCTTTCATATCCTTTCATCTTTTCGAATTTCTGCTCCTGTTGCAAGGGGACCAAAGGAATTAGTAGGGCAGTGGCTGGTCGTGACAGCTGTGCTCGAGGTAATAAGGCGACCTTCGATCGCTCCATGTCAGCACTGGCTGAAAAGGTGCGAAGCTATGGGGTCTATGTGATCACCATCTGGCCTGGTCACTCGGCTGCGCAGATGCTTGCAGGGACGAAGTTTGGGATCTTGTTGGGCACTGCTTTGCAGTTGAATCATTTTCTTGGCTTATCACCCTGGTGGGTTTAGTCTTGGGCAAGCTTCTTCCCTACAGTTGCGCATCATTTTCTTGGGCACTGGTTGGTTTAGTCTTTGCAATGACCCTCATTCCCACGAAGCATTTGTTGGATCTCTAAAGTTTCGGGAGAGAAAGGTTTAGTCATGTTTAGTCACTGATCTTGGTATCATTACGGATGGCCACAGGCTGTGGATAGCCTCATCACCACCATCCCGGCAGTGTTGCTGTGCTGTTTTTTGCCATCCAGTTTTCTCTGGCTGGTGCGAATTGACCCCCAATTAACCATGGTTGCGGTTGAAACCTTGTTTTCTAACCACTAATTAACCACTAACCATGGTTGAAACATGTTGAAACCATTAATCCCCCCAATGAACCATATTTTCTATATTTTTACCACCAAGCCAACCATAGTTTTCCATAATTTTTCTCCATATTCCGCCTCCAGCTGGGCACCCACTGCCACTGGCGCCACGGGCGCCTCAGGCAGTGTGAAGTCCGAGCGCAGCATCATGGGCGCCAAGCGCTCTGCCGCGCGACTCATCGACCTGGAGACCGTGCGCTTCACAGGTGCAGCGCATGCTGCGCTGCCACGGGGCCAGGAGATGATCTCGGTGCCAAGCTGGTGGTGATATGGCGACCGGGTCAAGCAGGTCAGCAACCAACCTGGCTGGTTTAGCTGGTCAATAATAGGGGATAAGTTCACCAACAGATTCATAGGGGATATGCCAGGAGTGGGGAAACGTACTGGTCAATATGCCAGGAGTGGGGTCAAGCAGTTAAGCAACCAACCAATAATGGGGATAAGTTCACCAACAGATTCATAGGGGAAACGTGCTGGTCGATGATGGGGGAACGAGGGGGACTAAGGGGTGAACTGACCCACTGCCATATATGATGGGAATTCATGGGGTCAACAAGGAGATTTCATGAGAGCTAGCAATGGCTCTTGATCATGGCTTGATGGTCAGAGTTGTCAAATCATAGAGAGTCACACCCAATGAGAGTTGAGAAATGGTAATGTGATGCCGTCTCTGGGTGTTTACAGCAGTACTCCAAAAAGAACCAAGATTATCATGTGAAAAAGGAAAAGGAGTCCACTTGTGGAAGATCATGGAAGATCTAATTCAGAGGTTGTGAAATGCAAGGCAGATGTCAGATGCCATGAAGTGCGTGGGTTTGCAGCTATAAGGAAGCACGCGTGCGTGGGTTTGGCTTGCTTCTTGAAATCCTCAGACTGGTTGGAATCCCAGTCAAGGACATTCACAATCCAGTAAGGTCATGTAGCCGCAAGTCACCTTTGAGAAAAGAAACAGCTGCGGACGAAAGGCTCCCCCGCCAGGTAGCCCTCACCAGTTGCATTGAGAGGCCATTTTTGTTGGTGGCCCCAGCCCTTGTACAGGTCCCCACCATTGCTCACCCCACGGCTTAGAGCTGTGCCAGGCAATGCCATTGTTCAGCTTGGATCTTTGAGTCCTGACACTTTGCGGGTCTCCCGGCGGGTGAAGCGTTGGATATGCCGCAGTGCAGAACTGCCTGTTGGGCATCAAGAGGCGCTAAGAATCGTGAAGTGGTATAGGAAATCACCATTTGAGGCTAATCTTGCTAAATTGTTGTGGAGTATGTTTTTGTTCACCAAAACTCCTGCATCAACCAATCAATTGGGGATCACAACTCTGCTCACTAGGATGGTCGCAGCAGGGGATAGGCACAATCCACATGAACCACTGAGTCCATGAGTTCCTGCGTAAGACCTCACGCAGTTCAAACACGTTTCGAAGCTTTGGCGTGCTCGTGCTTGATTATTGTGTTTGAACCGATCACTAAAGATGATGGGCATCATGATGATGACGGTGATGTTGATGATAATGATTACTATGATGATCATGATCCTGATCAGCAATCAGCCACCAATGATCAGTATCTATGGTGACGATTGGCGCCATGGGAAGTCTGAGTCAATCCCCGGTTGCCAATGGATTTCGCAGAAATGTGGTCCAAGGTCTATAGCTCCAAACGGCGAACCTTGAGTTCAGCTGATGTCTTGGGATGGGAAGTGGATGGCACCTTGGCTGTTCAGAGCTCTATGAAGATGTCCTGCGAGGCAGGTGCAGATGTCCTGCGAGGCAGCGGGTGTTTGGAACCATGGTTTCGGGAATAGGCATCGTTTTACAGGAGACGAGTATCTAGTAGGGGTTGCAGGGGATTGTACCAAGAATGAAATAGGTGGAGATAGTCTTTCGAAATCCTTCAAGCCATTTTTGGACGAGCAATGACTGGTGATCCCCCTGTCCACTTGCAAAACTGCCATGGCAATATGACCGTGGGGAACTGCTTGGGGCTGTTTCGAAGCATTTGGATTGCTTCTAATAGGGCAAGCTATCTATCAATCCTGTAGTCCAAAGCCATAGTTTCATACCAGCCAACAATGATGACTTTTGGATGGCCTGGGCCACTCCATTTCTCGACCTAATGTCTTAGTTGTATCTCAATGTTGTGTCTCAATGGTGTCGCATCACCCCGGAGGTATCGCTGTAGAATCAACCGAACTGCATCATGGTTGTTCCCGGCCATGCCTTTGATGACAGTAATGCGCTTCCGGGTTGACACATGAAGCCGGCCATCATGGAAGGACGGTTAAGCCGGCATGTACATGCAGGACATCGCTGCAAAACTCCATTTTTTTCAGATTGAACCAACATTGATTCAAGATTGGTCAACATCAGACTATTCGATGTCTAAGACCCAGTTGTATTTCTTGGCCGTCCAAATGAAGTACATGACCCGAACTCCAAGCTGGTTGCTGAACCCAGGTTATTATCATCAGGGAGATCTTCATACTTTCTCCACTGGTGGTCGTTCCTAGTGATCCAGCGCTGAGTGCAGCCGTTGAGCGATCCTTCAAATTAGACAAACAAAAAGTAAAAACAACTGATATAACTGGATAATGCTGGGTATACTCAGCAAAAGCCAAGGAGAATATGCAAAAGAATGATCAACACACATGATCCAGAAATGCTACAAGTATTATCGCATGCTTTGTGGTGGATCTTCTTTTACTGCACGCGATCGTGAGATATGATGCCTTTGCCTGTCGCAAGTGCAAATTGTTTTAGAGCCTGAGACTGAGAGAGAACTCCGAACCGACAAAGAGAGAATCGGTTGCGTGGTGTTGCCCACCACACTCGGAAGGTATAAGAGCGACCATGTGGTTTGAGACTGACCTTGACCCTCAACAACACATCATGTACCGAGTTTTAGGCAATCCTAAGACATTTGATGAGTGCAAGTATCGGTTCAAAGCGTCAAAATCTATCAACATTTGCCAAGGCAGGATGTCATGAAACAGGAGCATACTGTTCTCTTGTTGTCAATTTGAAAGGCCACCGTCTTGGATCAGCCAACCGACCAATGGGTAAAAGGTCAAGGGCTTAGACCCACATCTTCCAGCAACGAAAGGGCGTCAAAACGACGCGCCAGCCCGATCGCTGCTTCGAAAAAGCTTGGCCTCTGGCAGATGGGGGTTTCATGATCTGAAATGCTGAGCAGGGCATGCCAAATGGGTTTCCAAGAACGGAAACACCAAATGTGTCCGGTTTTGTTATTTTACCAAACAAAGGCATCACAAAATTCAATTGGGGACAATGCGATTGAGAAGTGTCGTGACGCAAGCATTTCACCAGCAGGAGGGATCATCTAAGCTGCATCCTATGGGAAATTTGCTTTTAGAATACCTAGGCATGCTGAGACATCTCTGAAGGGGTCAACAGCTGGTTAAGTTTCGTGTAAAGCTATACAATCAAATTACGATGTGAGAGCTGCAGATGTCAAATGAATTTGGAGCAGTTCAACCCAGGAGGTTCAAGCCTGAAGGTTTGACACTGATACTTTTTTACATTTGGCTTGGAGTCCATTTTCATTCTGTATAAATGAAATCCCCAACGGTTGCTACGTCCAACAATGAGAGCATTGACCTTTCCTTCGGAAATGGATGGAGCAAGTTCCTGATGCTCTTGACGAGTTTTTTTGTTGCTCATCCTTCCAGAACATGAATCATCATTCACCATACCACAGCTGAATTACGAACCATTTGCGAAAGTAACATGTTTTTTGAGATGTTCAACCATCTTTACAGACTTTGTCAACAAATAAAATGTTTAAAACCACGAGAGAGTTTGTTTGAGAAAGTCTGTAATGATGCTTGATTAAAGAAACCAATGATTGGCCCATGGTTTACCAATCATTACACGGACCAACGATTATGGACAATCAACCCAACTCATTATTGGTCCAACGTTTACCAACCAATTATCAATGATTAGAAAAAACTTTCCGAAACTCACATGGGTCTTTCTCAAAACAGGGAGCCCCCCAAACGATCCAATCTGAGTCATTTATGGTTCTAAGCCAGCCATGTTGGGGGTCCATATGGGTCCATAAGCAACCACCTCATCATGGACCAACGCAGGGGCCCCGGTCAAACCAAGGCGCTGAGGATCGGCCGCACTTCCGCTTGGCGGTGCAAGCGGCTGAGGCCACCTTTAACGTGAGGTGCCGGGCGCGCGCCGGGGGATGCTTGGTCCAGGCTGTGGATGCGCCGATGTTGGGACGTTGTTGGTCTTGTTGACATGTTTGGCATTGGGAAGGGTTGGAACTATGTTGGAACTATGTTGGAACTATGTTGGAACTATGTTGGAACTATGTTGGTTGACATGTCTTGGGAAGGGTTGGAACATAATCGTTGATTTTGTTGAGATTTGTTGGTTATGTTGGGATGTTTTTCTGTGAAAGGTTTGGGGAGGGGGGAGCTATAATTCAAAGGCCAAGAATTGACAAGTATGGATATGGTTTTGTTTTATCCAAGTGTGAGGTGTTCACAAGGGGTACTTGGGACTGCTGCCATCGGTCCCAACAGGTCGGCGCATCCTCTCTTCTTCGAGTGGGTCGAAGATCCAGTGTGAAATCCCAGGGGCAGGACACGGTGCCGGGCTGTACCCTAGGCACACATGGAGCAGTGAAGTAAGCATGAGGAATGCAAGGGAGGATGGTCGTCAAAGCTGCCAACTGCCAACCCATGTTGAGGAGTACTGATAAAGTCGTACAGTGGTTGGTAGTGTGTAACACAAACAGTGTCAGCTTGGGCGCGACCCAATCTGCAGACCCTTGAGAAGGCCACCTAAATCAAGATCAATTTGTGGGAGATTGCCTATGTCCAATCTGACCCATGCTGCGGGGAGAATTTTCGGAGGCTTTCTGCAACGTGATTAAACGTGGTGGGCACCCGTCGGTTGCGCTTTCGCCGTCATAGAAATGATTTGCCCATGGCTGATTGGTATGAGCGTACAAGGACGGGTACAGGATGATTTGGGTGCATGGATCATGGGATATGTAGGCATGTGGCTTATGCTGTTGGGTGAGCATCCTACAACTGACATTCGTAGTTTTCACTGCCAAGGTGTTTGAAGTCCTGAATGCACATGTGAAATGTGGGTCTGTCCGGGAATGGCGTTTCAGGTGGGATTCAGGTGCAGCCCCCTCATCCGGGATAGCCCCACACGCTTGTGGGTACAGCAATCCCAAGCGATCGAAAGGCAAGGTGCACACTTGCCAAAGACCTACCATCAGAATTTCAATGACATGGATTGTAACAAAAACAATGTCTCAGATTCAGATCGCTTCATATATTTCAAAACAAATGTACAGTAATAAGCTGAATTTCTTTCAAGAAGATGTAACAATATGTAACAATATGCAACAATATGTAACAATATGTAACAATATGTAACAATGTCTATTTGAAATTAAGAAACTGTCTTTACATCTAATCTATTCTAATCCAACAAATATCTAATCTATTATGTATATATATATATATATGCTTGTGTCAAGATTTCGTACCCATTTGCTGCGAACCTTCAGGGCGGCACTCACAAGCATCTCCCCCATTGCCAGGTTGATGAGCTCACCAAACGCAGAAGTCAGGGCTACCAGCGCGGTGCCAAGTTTTCCGTAGCGGTAAAGCTTGGGAGGGGTGGCTGAGGATCTGGATTGATATGGGTGTTTATTCGCCCTATAGGGATTATCATGGCCAATCATACGGGCTTTAAATGGTTAATCATAAGGGAATAACAAACAACGATAAGACCAATCATTGATCCCATGAATGTTTACATGTACATGTGTTGGTTTCTCATCATTGTTTAATCATTTATAGTACTAGACCATCCATTTGGAGGATCCCCTATTTTGAGAAGCGCCCACATATACGCTTTACGTATGGATGACATGCGTTTGTAATCGTTTACATACATGAAACAACTTGTCAATCTATTTCAAGTTGATGCACACGGCAGTGATGATAGCGATGAGGAAGAGGATGTGGTAACAACACAACAGTTTTACAAGATTGTGGTGGTTTGGTATGCTATCAAAGACTTGTTATCATTTGCCTATACTTGTACACACGTATACAAAAACACATCGCGTGTCTAATTGTATTTGGAGATTGCATCCTGCATCCGTGCTTCACATCAGACCCATGCTTCCAAACCAACCCAAAATGTTTGCTTCTCCACGGCGAAACTCAACTTGGGAAATGATTTCTGGAGTTGGAGGCATAGTAAAGCAAATGTCCAGAAATGGCGTACCCCAAACCGCCTAGATTTTCTATGTGTGATTGGAACATATTGGAACCAACAGTTTAGGGGTACCCCAAGAAACATACCCAAGGGCCAAAACTTACATTGCGACCGCAAAGTGGGTCACTGAAACTTAACGGAAAGATCCAGGGACCCTAATGAGCTTAGCGGGACATAACTGATACGATACCTAGAAAAAATTACAGGCCACGAATTGAGCCTGTAGTTCATTCCATTAGTTTATGCATTTCCTGAATGATCAAACTCCAGAACATCAGCAAAGATGTTTTCTTGATTGGTTACATGCAGATACGAGCCACCCTTGATGAATTAACCCTACCGATCATGAAGCATGAATTTGTAACACCAATTTTATCACACACAGAGGCATGTTGCCGGGGCATCCCAATCTCTATCTTTGAAATGATCAATCCTTTCCCAGCGAGAGCCCAATCCTCCGGACTTCCCGAGGAAGTCCTCGTCAATGGTGCACCCGAATGTTTTGGATGATTGACCTACCAGGTGATTTGCAACAAAGTAATTTGTTTTTGCACAAGCCCAGACAAGAACTCCTGCACGGAAGGATCCTGGACGGTCATTGCAACACTGAACCCTCGCAGGTTCTTCCTCTTCTGCATGCTACTGCACTTCAGATCCTTGGCAGAACCATGAGAGGTTGCTGCAGCCACGACCCCATGTGCATCGTTTGATGGATCTACTGCCCACAACGATGCGCTTTTAGAAGCAAGCCACCAATGCCATGGGGTACATTTATAGACACGCCCAAGAATCACTTTACACTGGCAGATGATCCAATAGCTGACATTTTGAGCTATGTAACCATTTGGCCAACACTGCAGATGGTCGTTGAAGATGACCTGGTTGAAGATGTCGGCAACGGAAATCGTTCGTGGAAATCCCGTGAGATCGGTGCCATGTACAGCAAGCGGTCACAAAGATGATCTACCAATGGAGATATCCCCAGCCTGGTAGCACCCCATGATCCCATAAATCTGCTGCTGAGGTCTGAGCGTTGCAGGCGTTTCTGCTTCCATCTTCAAATATGCGCAGCTGGACTGAGCCCAGAAAAAATGGCGCTCCGTGGTCCTGAACAGTGGGTGTACCATCGTTTGTCAGGAACCATCGTTGAATCACCAATTAAGCCCCCTAACTAATTACTGTCATCACCATGAACATCCACGAAGTACAAATCAACCTTGAATCAGTGGTTCAATTCCATCATGGCCGTTTGGGGGGGGTACTCAAGCTATAGATTGCATGGGAGCGATGGTCCACAGCGAGACATGAAGTTTTGCAAGGGATCTTCGCACAAAAGGCATACAACAGTTGGACAATGCGCACAGGGGCTGTCAGTGCCGGTGCAAGCAGATTGCATAGAAGTGGCTTTGGTGGCAATCTTGCAATGGTTGGATCCCCATGGTTGGTTGGACAAGGTTAAAGATCTAATTGTTTGAAACTTCAATCATTATTGTTGCCGGGTCGAATTCGCCAGACAATTGCTTTGTGTCTATTCAAGATGATTGTTTGCAGACATGTTCAATCATGAATTTCTAATGCACGGCTATGCTCCATCCGCATGTTTCCATATTTGCACGCCTGATATGAAAACCGTACACACTTGAAAACTGGTTGCTTGGTGCATCTTCTGAGTCTTTGGGTTCGCAGCTGTCCCCTTTTTCGCTGCACTGCAGCCATTTCTCAGCCGTGCCACCGTTGCAAAGTCTCCGGGTGAGAAGAGGTGCCGAGCTGTGTCGAAGCTCGTGAGTTGCTGTCCATACTAGGTACTTGCTGTAAGTCGTCCGGGCTTGACTAAAGTCGGGCGGAAACCTTGTGCCCTATGGGATTTGGATGCCAGTGGGTGTTCCTAATTGGATTGGCTGCTTAAATCCCATGCTCGAAACGGGTTTGTAAGAATAGCGCTGCTGATTTTTTGTTGCTAATTAACTTGGTTTGGCATTTTTGGCGTAGATGGCAATGATGGAAAAGGAAAGAGATCTTTTCATTCGTCTGGCCTTGACTTTGGTAAGGTCTTGAGTGTTGAGTTTGGTTAGGTTTTATAATTTGATGGAAAGGACAGATGTGGGTTCTGGTAGGCGGACCTCGCGCAGACGTCGCGAAACGTCGCGAAGGGCTCGCGCAGAGCCACCCCAAGATCCCCTGCAATTTTGGTTGTCCTTTTCTTATTTTTCGAGGTGTGCCATGCGGTGGGGGGATTTCTTGCTGCCTGGAGCACGAAAGGTCCAACGCTCGTGCCATTGCGTTTCGCTTCCAAATGTAGCAAACACATTTTCTGCTACATTAGGTGTGCCAGTAGAGTTTGTGAGATTTCGTGGCAAGTTCAAGAACAGGTGGAATGGCGTGTGCCATTGGGATTTGCAAGCTTCAAGACACATCAAAGGATACAAAACATGTTCTTTGCTGCTGTGTGCGCATGAAATCCCTCCAATTCACATCATCCAGGAAAGTTCCTGCGAACGCTGTGCCCATTGGGTTTTGCAACTTTCTGCCTGACTTCTCGCGTTTGAGCTGTGCCCAGTAGGATGTCTGACATAAAACGAGCGTGCCTGACTTACCACCGCTACCATGTAGCAGGATAACTGTGTCACTGTGCAGGTGCGGACACCTGTGTGGCACTGTGTATGTCAGTCACTTGCGGCCACCGGTGCCTGGCATCAATTGGAGGTTAAGTGTTGAAGACAGCTGCTGACAAGATCAATATGAGTCGCCATCCCGACACTTTTTGTACAAGGAACCAAAGGAACTTACATCCAAATGGAATATGATGACCAAGTGGAATGACAACCAATTTTACCCCTACAAAATCCCTACTTCATGTGGAATGATGACCAATGTGACTGCCCTACATTGCACGAGGTCACTTGAACTCATTACCAACGCCACCTGGTTGGACCCGGTTGCAGATCTTTCTGTTGGCAAAAATCTGGCAAGTTGCGCTTGCAAATGGGCTCGGATTACTGGTTGGTCGCTATCCATCGAATGATTTTCACGTGTATAAGTATAGAGTGTGTCTCATCAATCCTATTTGTCATTGTTCATTGGATCTGCATTTGTGTGTGTGTGTGAGCGTGATCATACAACATACCTCCGTTGTTTTTGATTGCTTACATCTATATACCATTGATCTATCCTTAGTGAATGTTGTTGATTCTATCTCATTGTTCATCGCTATGAGTCATTAGACCCGTATATTGCATCATGTCCCCGAGATTGTTGCGTGGGGAAGCCTCCCAGCGATCAGCCAACAGGCCATGCCGGAGCACACCAGTGGCTGCCAGAGATTATGCCAAAGCACCGGCCTTGGGAAGTCATCCAGAGAAGCTGGTGTGTTCTTGGACAACCAACCAGCTGGTGATGGGGAAAACATTGCTGCAAGGAGGGGGCCCCAATGGGTAGCTCAGTTGGTTTATAACCAGGGTTAAGTAGGCTAACTAGTAGTGGAAGATATAGCCAATAACCAGACTCAACACCAGCGGAGCAACTTCAATATCAACAGGGCCTGTCGCAACGGTGAGGTACACCATACCCAACCTGTCAGCCTGTTGCGAGATTCACCACGTTGACCCGGCAGCAACAGCTGGGCCGAGGCATCCTTTGTGCTGTCATTGGCTTTCCTGTGGTGCTGCGACTTGGCGCAGAGGGTTGGGTGCATGGATGTTTCAAGTGACCTGTGGTAAACATCCATCAACCTAAAGCTAGTTGATAAGTTGATTAGTATTAGTTGATTAGTCATTGATGGAGGTTTTAAATGACTTGGTGCTAGCAACAACTAAACCTGTAGTCTGGATGGACAGCCCAGGGTCGGAACAATTAGAGCAGTTCAAGCGCAATGTTTGGATGCCTTTATTTGGCGGTTTGATGTGGAAGATCCATTTCTACCAGTGCTTTAGTTGTCGTTGATCACCAGAGCATAGACGAAACTGGAGTAGCAGCAGGTTCGTATCAGTCTTCGAGCGCCGCTCCGATGTTCCCAATCCACGGTTTACTCCACAAAGACTAGATGGGACGTTGACCCTATAAAGAACAAAAGTACAATGATTTGTTGCGAAAGTGGTTGAAACTCGGTGTTCTCAAAAGATGTTGGAGAATCCCGTGATTTCCCAAAGGCTGTTTCTACATCCATTACCAGCCATGGATTTCCCAAGAGTGGTTGGTACCTAAGAGCCATTCCCAGGCGGTAGCACCACTTACCTTCGCCGAGGATCGGCGCTTCGTGCCTCCTGGGTTGGAACGAGAAGCGCGACGTGTGCGAACAGAAGGCCATCCTGCCACTCGACTGCAGCCAGGACGTGGGGCCACTCCCAGGAGCTATGCATGGAGAATGACGGAGGACATAGGTATATCATGGTCCTACGAGATGGATCTACAATCTAAATATATCTAAATTATATAAAGATAGTAGATGGATAGATTATACAGACTTATAGCAGATCTATACCTATCTATATCTACTAGTAGATGATAGTAGTAGATGGTGACGGAATATCACTTGTCCGACCAGATTGGACCATCCCCAAGGCTGCTACATGGTTTGAATATTGAACATGGAACGTCTTCTATGACATTCATACATGGATACACGGATACATGCGCACCCTTGCCATTCGTCCATAAACACACGCGGCCAGATATGAATGATCCTGAGTGAATGACACATAATAATACTTCACATTAGTACTCAATTGTTCGATTCCGTTTCTTCATGATCCTCCAACTCAGTGAAAACCAGCGGGATGTTTGTGCACCCCTTACAATAACCTGCCAAAAAAGATATATATCATGTCCGCCATCAGATGAGGCATTTTCAGAGAGAAATGAAGCAGTATACGAATGTGCTCATGCGAGACTTAAAGTAGCAAAGCAAAACTAGTGCACAGTCAAAGGCAATGTTGACCCGGCATAAATAACATGATGTTATAGAACCCTTGAGTTCCTAGTTGCTCCATCCATGGCTGACTAGGAACACATGACTTCTGAGTATATATATATATATTTTCTTTTTGTTGGGTCATGGTATCCGTAGCTGAAGGGTATCCCAAATGCTATGCTGGAAAGCCTCTCGCGTATGCCATCCCCAGCAGGGCTTGGGAACACCTAACCTTCCCACCTTCAACCATGATCGGCCATTCGAACATATTGGTAGCCACTGCTTGAAGCATTGCTCTATCATTGGTGATCCTTGTCAGCTATCCCTACATCCATCATCTTCTATCAACTAATCATTATACACTTGATTGCAAGTTATCCGTTCATAGTCATTACATATCTTACTATAGTCAGTGCCAATAGTCTCTAGAAAACAATTCTTCTATAATTGAGAGTAATGACCCAATTTACAAATGAACAAATACGAATCACTTTGATTGTCATTTCTACTACTTTATCATCATATGATCATAATACTAGAAATCATTTTCGAGTAAGAATTACAATTTTCTATCTTATCGACTCTTCTATTTTATACTAACTGCTCAATCATTAGATTAACAATTACATACAATTACCAGTTAGTTTGATTGTCATTTCTACTAGTTGATCCTGATACTACTACAAAATAGTAATATCATTATATTTAGCTTTAATATCACTTTTGTTATTACCACTCTATCCTTATACTCAACAATTACACGAATCACTGAAGCGTTCGTCGTTGGATGAGTCGCGGGATCCGCCAGGGCTGGAGATTCAAACTACAAACAAGTGGGATGCACCAGCAGCGACGAGGAATCAGGCGCTGCGAGAAAGGTTGGTTGGTTGGTTGGTTTGTTGGTTTGTTGCTATGGGATATGATTAGTGGTAGTTTCTGATGGGGATAATTTGATGAGGATGATGATGATGATGATGATGATGATGATGATGATGATGATGATGATGATGATGATGGATGGGGGATAGTGATCCTGGTAATCTGTAGGAAGCTATTGACTTGCTCATAAGACTACTAGTGCCTAGTTTCATGATATTATAGTTTTGACTAGTGATACTAGCCAGCCAGAACCGCAAATACTGGTTGGCAATAGCGGATGACAGCCGATCATCAGCAAGAATAATCAACGGTTCTCCAATTCCAAGCGACCTCTACATGCGTATGATATATGTCAAAGCCAGAAACCCACCCTTTACCTGAGCTTGTCCAGTCTGTGCATGTTTTTGATGCTTTCGGTCACCAAAATACCAACAGCCAGAGCAGTTTTAGATAGTTTTAGTGGCGCAGCAGCGCTCTCATGGCAGTCCTCAGCGTGGCACACGCTGTCTACCTTTGGGCTCGTGGGGCTTGTGGGGCTCCTTGGTACCCTACCTATCTGTTGGGACTCCGTGTTGAGGAGCATGCACAGTTGGTCGCCAGGTCAAAGGGAAAGCATTCACCCAACGGAGGAGTCCATCAACCCTTTGGTAATCCCGTCAACCCTTTGCTCGTCCCGGTGCTTGGAACACGCCCTGACAAATGTTGGTGATGGCATGATTTTGCCAGCGCTCCAGGTGAACTGGTCTTTTTCAACTGTCTCTTGGTAGCGCCAAGCCGCAGAGTGATGACAATGGCAATGCTTCAGCCAGCTCTTTGGTTATTAAAAGAGAGAATGTATCGGGGGCCGATTTATTTTTTGGGGAAAAAATCCACATGTGTCGTATTGGTGTTTGTGACTACAGCGTGTGTCGAACTACCACTAAACCCGTTGTGGGACTTCCGATACAGCAAGCAGCCCACATGAGGAGATTAATTCTGCGAACTAATCAAGACTGCTAATTTGCATTGGCTGCTCCTCGAGACAGTGACCCTGCTTCACCACCGTCGCACCATCAAGGTTTGATTAAGAATTACACTACACATTCCGATGCTTTTCAGACGTAGATGTATACATTTGTAGTTTGTAGATGCATTTTGTTGAAGATCTCATTCTTGGACCAACAATAGTAAACTTGGCCGATACTTGGATTAGATGTTGACCTGCTCCTTTTGCCCCATCCACGCATTTCTTTGTTGAACAAACATGTTGCTGAAAGCTTTGATGTGGTTTCAGCTCCAGCTCACAAAAGGGAAATAGTTTGCGCTGTACCTGGGTGCTGCGGTGCTGAGTGTAGTGATCTTGCTGGATGTTTTTTCTGAATGAAGTGATGCCTTCCATTATTCTGATTTGCACGCAGAAGTTCTCTGTCTCCAATTGAGTCTACAGTCCTTCAGTAGGACTGGACCCATGATCAAGTCTACCCTCTTTTTCCTTCCAAGTGGCTCCAAAACCATGTGGCCCCCCCCAGTATCCATCAGTTCGCCACATGAAGCGGTATGAAACGGTCCCCCATTTGGGACTGTGGATGCTCAGGCAACCTCTTGCAGGACACCTTGGCCGCGCAAGGTTTTACCGGCTTTGGTGGAGGTGAATTCGCCACTACCCTGGCCAGCTATGCTCCGCGGCATGGAACAATTTCAGACCCTGTACTTTTGGCTTTCAAAAATATGAAAAAGAGAACTTTGATGTTGCTTATTCTTCGTTACAGTCGGCAAGCACGCGGCCGAGTTTCATTTGATTGTCAATATACATCGTCATATATAGATATATACCATATATCCATTGTTGTTGTTCACCAGTTGCTATTGTCATAGTATCGTTAATTCACCCATGATGGCCATCATCCGCTTGCTAGCTGTTTCCAATGTCACGTGGTTTGTCTGTAGTGGTGGCCGGTCCTGGGAATCGATGTTCACCAATTCCCAAGGGCCATTGGGAAGTAGGTGATTTTTTTCCCCAGATAGCTGGAAGCTATAGGGGTTCTTACTGCCCAAATAACAGGTCACTGTCGGCGAACTTTCTGGCTGAAGGTGCTGTGTGCCAGGTGCTGTCGGCAGGTGCTGTGTGCCAGGTGCTGGTGCCAGGTGCTGTCGGCAGGTGCTGTCGGCAGGTGCTGTCGGCAGGTGCTGTCGGGAGGTGCTGTTGGTGAAATGTGCAGGAATGTGCTGTGGCCAGGTGCTGTCGGCAGGTGCTGTGTGCCAGGTGCTGTCGGCA
>VSDK01004343.1:113237-129698 GCA_009767595.1 Symbiodinium kawagutii | reverse complement strand
GGTGCCGGTGCTGGTGCCGGTGCCGGTGCTGGTGCTGGTGCTGGTGCTGGTGCTGGTGCTGGTGATGTCAGATTCAGGTTGAAAAACAACCAATTCACAGAGTGGGACCCATGTTGATGTGAGCGTGCTCTTACGTGAGATTGAAACATGACCCCTAAAAAAATTGAAACCTTCCTTTTACAGCAAACTAAACCAGAATAGCACTGCAAGATGAAATGTCTTGTTTTTTGTGTAGGGGGAACTAGAGTTTGCACACATTCCTGTGATTGTGGTTCATGTTTCTGTGTACTTAAGGTTCGCACAGAAGATAACCAACGATACAAAAATGTTGATCGTATCATTGTTTATGTATGTTGACCATGATCAACATCTCTAAAGTTAGTCAGAGTTAACTACATGTCAAAAACAAATGTCCAAACACAGAACCCAACACAAACTCTGGGTTAACATTGTACATTTGTGTTAGGGTTAATCATTGTACAAAGCCCAACACAAAAGCCTGGGGCTGCACCGTGTCCTAGGTGGAAGTGTCCACCAACTCGCTAGAGCCCTGCGCCTTGGAACAAATGCAGGCCCCTGGTTGATTCATGGGGTCCCCTTGTTAAGCCAACTGCATGGTTTCCCATGAAGATGGTGACCCCCTCAATGAAGAAACCAAGTAATGAGTGACACCAACTAAACAGCAGCTACCATGTAGACTCCCTCAACATTACCAATGAGTTGGCATTACCAATGAGTTGGTGTCGCTTTTGGAAATCTCTAAACCGACCAGTAGAACCATGTAGAAGCTCGTTTTTTGAAATTGCACGCATGGAGGTGCATTGACAGCTGAGCAAATGGAAGAGTGCCACGATTTCACCAGCCAAGAATCTGGGTCACACTAGAGATGAATACATAAATCCAGTTGCACACGCCCTCAATGTGCATACTGTGGCTCCAGAGGTATGATATGAGTTGAGCAGTGTCAAAACATTCAAGTGTGCATACTGCATACCACTTACCAGGGAAAGTATCCCACTGTGTCAAAGCAATGTCCTGCTTCTAACCTACCAGTCTCGTCCTTTTGCTAGCTGACTACAAGAGTTGTCGCTGGTTTTTCAGTGGGTCTGTTTTGTTGCTGGGAAGGCTGGGTGACATTTTTCTGCTGGTTACATGGCAGATCAGATCTAGTTAATAAATTGACATGGCAATTGTACTTTAAGGATTCTGATTCCCCATGTAAGCAATGGTTATTCAATGGACCCTTTGGTCCCTCCCGCCATCATGTCTCATGAAAATCATTGGGAAGTTGCATCAAGCAGCTATCTTTGTGTTGCGAAAAATCATAAATTTGATTGCTTTTCAAGGTTTGCTCATTGCCCTGTCGTATCCATTCTCTTCCAATCCCAATTTTCTCAAACTCAAATGCGACTCCATGTTCCAAGGCTACAAGATCATGGGCTGATGTGACGCTTCTGAGAGCACGTGGAGTTGAGTCGAAGGTTTGGAACAGGTGATTCATCCTCGGGTCGGGTAAGCAGAAATTGGGTGGTTCCTTAAGATGGGGGGACCCAAAAATGGGTGGTTCATTGCTACTACTGATTCAAAAAGAATGATTTGAAACACCCATTTCAGTTTCTGAAAGAAGTCATTGTTGAGGTGATCCAGGTACAACTGGTACAAGCATGACTACCAAATTAGGAGCAGGTTGTCCCAAACCAATGAGTCCACTGGTAGCTGATTCCGAGTCGATTGCGACCGTGGCGAAAAGAAACGACTCAAGTGCAGCTGTGTGGTATCCCCTTCAGAGTCGTCATGGCATGTCATAGCTTTGGCACGGGGGAGTACCCGCTTGGATACCATGTTGAGTTGGGAAGGTGGTGAGAGTTTCCAGAACGATTCCAAACTGGGCTCTAAGCAACAACTGGAACTAGACAAGACTGGTGTGTGATATTCTTCCAGCAGCCGAGCTTGATAAATTGCCTCTGAACTTGGAGACTCTGTGTAGGTCTTCATTGGCGGGCACATGTTGGAGTCCAGGTTCTCGCTTATCCAAGATGGCAGTATCGAAATATTGCTGCACAAGCAGCAATTGACGTGGTATTGGATGGATGGTTCATGGCTGGCAGAAAGGCCTATTGAAATCAGGGATATAGCTTAATGACCATGCTTGGTAGCGCAAGAAAATGATTTGCAGTGCCCCATGGAAGACAAAACACCTCGGTGAAAAGAAGCTTTTGAGCTGTGGAGTTCTCTTTCCACATGACCTAAGGCAACCTGCTTGGCCACCGGAGGCTGGCAGATACTTGGAAAACCCTGATCTTGCTGTTTGGACCCTTGAAGCTGACGCAAGATGTGGGAGTGGCTCAGGCCGTGGCTGATCCCCCCTACGAAACTGGTCAAATCTGGATGGGCCCTGATCATCGCTCCCTGTTTCAGGTGCCTCCAACCGACTCCTACTATGTTCGCACTGCCATGGCGGATGTTTGGACCTTGCCTTTGCAACTTGGAGAAGTGCAAGATTGGCTGGCGGGTTGACAAGGAGCTATCATGACAGCAGGGTTCTTCTACCTACAATAAGTGACACAAGTACAATGGCAAAATGTTGGCAAGGCAACTAGAATTTACACAGGCCGTGCCTAAAAAAGGCACATCTTGAAATTAAGGAATATGAACATGTACTTGAACACTTTGCAAATGACAGTGTGTCCAGCCAGCGCCACCAAGTTTGGGTCGGATCATTTGAGCACAGATAGAGTCTAATCACGTCCTGAAACGACACTGATAGTCAGTGTCCATTCGTGACTGAAGCTTCCATCCGAGAGCCAGCCGGGAATGCAATCAGCATCAAGAGAGGCGGAACATATATATAGTCGCTGATGAATCATCATCCAATCTATTCTGTATCATGTCCAACAACAAAATCTACTGGTATTGGCCGATGATGGCCAAAAGCGTGTTGAGATATTCAACCACACTGTGAGGTCCTCAAAGAGATTTTCTCGAAACCTGTATGTTACCAGGTAGATCTGTAGCTATGATTCCCGCAATTGCGATTGTGCTGAAAGCTGGAGCTGATAAGGGCTACCCTCTGGTAAACTAACATAGCAATGGAAAATCCACCCTAAATGGATGATTTCCCAGGGTTTTCCCAACAAAATGGTGGATTTTCCATTGCTATGTTAATTTACCAAAGGGTACATCCCAAACCCATGAAATGGCATCGGTTCATTGTGGTTCATCGGATTCCAAATCTTAAATCTTATGCAAGTTCTATATGTCACCATGCTTGTTTGTTGGTGTGCTTCAAGTATCCAAAGTCTTGGATACAGTCACTCTGCACCCCGGACTTCGCAGCTTATCATTTGCATGTGGCTTTGAAGCACCTGTTTTGCCGTGAAACCTGTAGTCAAGTGGATGTACTGTGCAGCACCTTGCAGTGATGATTCATCCAGTGGAACCCATTGATTTTTTCAAAGCACCCCGCAGTCAAGTCGGATGGTCGGATCCATTGAATCCAAGGAGCATGGTGAGAAAGATTCCTTTGGATCAAGTCATCACTGGTCCTGCTCCAGCTGGCTGGGTGAGAAATGAAGGGACCGAAATGGGTGGCCAGGGGACTTTTCCTCGATGAGTCTCCGATTGAGTACTTAAAGATGCTGAGCTATTTCAGTGTTTCTTAGTATGTTTATATAACAAAATTCAGAGACCATGCTACTAGGAGAGACTCAACCATTGTTAGTGTCTATTGGGGATTCTGCTTGATTCTGCTTGGTGGCTTGGATGAATGCACACCATTTTTTACAGAACAAGCCTGTTGTGCAATGGGTGGGACGGGATGTTTCACCCAGGTGGTGGCACTGTTTGCACCCCGGGGATGGATCGAATCTTGCTGGGACAGAGGGGCTTTGGTGATCCCTGCTACACCCCATGAGCTCAGAAACTGCTGTGACAAATTGCTCTATTTGATGGGAGTCATATACTGTGAGACCATTCTGGTGGGTCACATGGAAAAGGATAGAATGGGATAGAAATATATAAATGGAAATACCTTGATAGACATAACCGGAACAGCTTCGCTGCGCCGAAGGAGTCAATTTGTCACCAACAAATATGGCCTCGGCAACGGGATGGGTGACATGCGCATTCGCTTCCTGGGCACCAACTGGAACAATGAGTGCCTTGGTGACGAGCAGCTGGCGGTGAATAACTGGTTGGTGGTGTTTAACATTGTGCATTTTCCCTAGTATTTGGGTTGGTTGGTCGATTAAGGCATATTTTTGGGATGGGTAATAACCACCAATCATTTCGTGATAAAAGATAATGGAATTGATTTGATAGTTGTTACAACACTTGATCAATTGTTTTAGTGGTCAATGGTTATTCCTGACCATTGATGCAAATCGATGCTGTTGTCAAACACCCAGCAGCTAGTTGGTAGTTTCAACATCTTGTAATCTGCGCAACTGGAGCTGATCAACCGTGGCATCCCAGTGACCATTCCAAGGCCTACTTTTCATAGGAGAACCCTGGCCAACGGTCACCATCATGGACAGCTCCAGATCCGATTAGTTTGAGCAACAGATACTCATGGCATCAATTGTGCATGTGACGCTGGTGAAGAGATAGGCATTCCAAAATATTTAGGTTGAAAGAGTTGCCAGATTGCTGTTTATGTAATCCTTGCATGTGGATTTCACCAGTGAAACGCACCAAGACTGGCACAAACTAAGTGAAATACCTTCAGGAAATGACTGGAGACCTGTTGTGGCATTGGGAACTGTGGTTCCAGAATGTTCCAGACACATTGTTCGTCTATGGCTGATGGAGAAGGGAAGTTTGACAGCAAAGTAGTCTCAAGCTGCGCTCCCCCTGAAGTGACTATCATGGTGCTTTAGCATGGCTACTGTAAGAGCCCTGTGGTACTTTGTATGTCCTCAGAAGTGAAGGTACCTCAAACCATCCCACCACAAGTCAAAATGTTCATCCATGTAGATCGGCGGCAATCTATTAGTTTTTGGGGACGCGCCCGTATTGAACCAAGCTTTGCGTGCCCGTATTCTCTCACCAGATACAGATGTGATCAAACTGTGATCGAATGGGCCAGTACTAGAAGCCGAAAAAGAAGGAGTAGTTCACATGGGTGTTTCTCAGAATAGAGGTACCCCAATCATCCATTCATAGTCATTTATATGGATAAACCAACCATTTTTGTGGTCCCCTAAGAAACCACCACATTTGAACAGATCAACAGGTCCCATTTTGTTTGGTCCAGGATGTGAACAGAGGGGAAATGGGGCCATTGCCACCTGTCTCAGTGCGCTGACGGTGCTTGGGAAGAATGTGCAAGGAACCATTGAGGCGGCAGCGGAACCTGGTGCTCAGTCATGATGGTGGTTGGTGGCTCATCATTCATTTCTGGTGACCATATTTATGGCCCTTCAAATGGCTAACTATCAGTATCTATCAGTATCTATCACCCTATGGTTGAGCATTGTGGTATTATTGGTATATCAGCTATGATTAGTCCTTATCACCGACAATTCCACGTTATTCACAGATCTTTCTGACCTCACAGCCATGTTGGGGCTGTCCATGGCCGTTGGTAGTTAATATGATTTCACCATGAAAGGGATCCTTCACTAATGCATAGTTTAGACGTACTCTCCTTGCTGGCCAACATAGATGCCAATCCCTGTGTTGCGTCCATGTTGTGGAAGCATCACCTGTTCACAGACACAGCGTCGAAATTTCTGCTGGTGAGCACTCAATTTGAGACCTCTAATCCCAGCCTTCCGTGGGTTCCAACATAACTTCGCGACATCGGCTTCTGAAAGTTGGGTCGACATGCACAAGCAAGAGTTTTTTTTTCCTGTGCTCATAGGGGTGACTGTTTGACATGAACCAGGTTTCTGTTTCTCGCTCATTTCTTGTTCTCAGCCGACCATTTGGATACCTTGGTGGGTCAATCCAAGTCGATCAACGCAGTTAGTTGGAAGTAACGTTTCGGTCAGAGGCTGTAACCCGATTACTTCATGGCAGTGCCGCATCCCAGCTTCTTGGGTCGATCATTGTGCCAGTAGCCATTTGGGCATGTCCATGCTATGATATTGAACCTGGAAAACAAAGTTTGTTCCCAAGCGTTTTTTTACATGTGACTGGTTGATTTTCAGATGATAAGATTATCATCACAGGACTCCCACCTACTAACCAGCCACTTATTGTTCTTGTTTTTGTTCTTGTTTTTGTTCTTGTTCTTGTGGTTTGTCGTCGTCATACCATCCGTGGTGCTGTTGATCACATCCACCTGATTCTTGTATGGGATTCGAACCGGAGCCCAACAGGCGTGGACTGCACCCGATGATTGGCTTTGCTCCGGATATACTTTGCAAGACTTGAGGTGCGCTGGGTTTTTTTGTGACGCAACTGGCACTGTACATTCAGAGAGATTCAAGCTGCTGACTTTGAGCGTACGTGCGCCTTGACATCGGATTTCTGATATCAACACATTGGAGTTCAAGTGGTCCTGTATGGTGTTTCTAGGAATGGAATTTTAGCGGCGTCCTGCGATTCCTGCAAGACTGGTGGTGCTTCATCCTCACAGCTTGATCCGTCACCCTTTCTTGCGAAGTGAGTCACCCTACAGGATCGGTACCATGGAGATTTCCGCAATGTGGGACTTGCAAAGGGTGCCGTGGCGTGAGTGGTCTGGGCCAGGATGGATTGACCACAAAGGAGATCAAGGATATTCATACTGAGATGATCTGAGATGTACAGAAATTGTTTTTTGGCCAAATCTCCGATTACTGTATAGTACAGTCAACTGTTTGGAATAATCCCGCACATGTCGGTCAGTTGAGACAAGGGCACCACACTGCAGAAGTGCAACATCACGTTCTTCGGAACCAAAGGTGGCAAGCTTTGCTGATCAGCCGTGTCTCTTCCCTTACTCAGCAGTCGGGTTACCACGGGCTCTTCCACATCCAGGCGTACTGTGTTGGTTGGATGCTCGCTGGTATTATCGGTATGGTGTTGCCCATCAACAATCGACTGCGGCTTGTTCACAGTGTTGATTCTTGTTGGGAATGTGTGTGTGTGTGTTTAGTGAGGGCATGGATAACACATTCAATGCAAGAGAATCAAGTTGGCATGTGCAATGGAAAGGGGTAGGGCCATAATTGTTGTTTTTTTTGATTTCAGATAAACTGTACATATGATATTAATACTTTTCCCGAAATCCTGGAACGTGTATTGAAACACGTGACCGGGCATATCTAGTCAAAAATAAGATATTGTGAGGCGCGATTCAAGTACAGCCGCCTGCGGGTTGACTAGGAGAGGTCTTGACCCTACTTGTTTGACATTGATTTCTGGAGCATATGAACTGGGATTCTCTAACCAATGAGTCGAACTGCCTTAACTACCCAAACTAGTTGCAGAACAAGAAAACATTTCCCAAATGCGAACGGCTATGGGTCATGACGTCCAAATCCAGGGCCACAGCCCGGCTTTTGACCCAAGGCAGAGTCCAGTGGCATGTGTGGAGCTCAGAGGGCAACAGTCAGAAATGCTCTATGAATCAAAAGTTTCTCATCATTCAGTTCAGTTTCAGATCAAAAGTTTCTCATCATTCAGTTCAGTTTGACATCTCATTTGAGAAGATTGAGAGATGATAAGCTTAATTAATGGTGTCCAAACGTGCCAAGCCTTTGATACGCTGATGGTGAGAGATGGCGGAAAAATGCTTACATGGGTCAGAAGAAAGAAATGATGGGGCTGGCTGGTGGCTGATGAAGCAAGCTGCGTGACTGAGGACATGGGTCTTGAGGTGGCTTGCCAGCAGGGCAAAGTACTTGGGGGCCACAAGTCTACAAATGGGGGATCCTGACACTGTCCTCAAATGGTGAGTTGTTGAGTTGATAAAATGATTGATGGGCACGGCCACGTTGACGTTGGAGAAGTGATCTTTTTGCCAATCCTCTCCAAGCTGGACTTGGGGGCTCCGATGCAAAACAAAAACGCAACGGGTAGTTAGATGGAAAATATCCTTTGGATGTTTGGTTGTTGCAGTGTCCCAGTGGCAATCAGTTTTTCTTGAAGTTGGGATCGCCATATAATATCCTCACATAGATAGTTTGTAGGCCTAGCTGTTGCAACACTTGTACACATCACCATATCCAAAAAAAAGTCCTCTGGAAATCACAACGTTGGATAGACAATCACCTCCAAAATGTATGACTGTCAGACGCTTAAGCCATGACCCCAAAATTGGAGTAACGCTCCGCCGCTGCACCAAATCTGTCACCCAATTTTGATCAATTTTGGCCCGTTGGCTCCACCGAGAAACGGAGCCGAGGTTCCTGGGCTTTGCTTTGGCTTGGATCGCCTTCTGTTTGTTGGCAGGTCCATTGGAGGCGCCGGGTACGCTGACCCGTGGCCGTCAAAAGCACCACTTGGCATTGCCTTTGGAAGCTGTCGATCATTGATATCTTGAGTCATCATTGGCCTTAAGTATCCTTTAGATCCTCAAGTATTAAGGAGCAGTGATTAACAGTTCTGAACTATTCAACCATACCAAGTCAGAGTTTGTTGAATCAACATATCAATTGGATACATGATGATACATTCATTGTATACATTTGAAACGCAGTCCCGCTGCCAGCACGGGCCAACCGGCAGGTGGCTACGGACTGCATCCCATGCATCGGACCCATGTTGGGCAACGCAGTGCATGCCATCGCTTGCTGCGTAGCTGTGCTGAACTTTCTCAGCTGGGGGGTAATTCATTGTGATACTGTGTGTTAATGTTTTTTCAATTGTAAATAATAGCAGGAAACTCTGTTTCAAATTACTTGCTAGTGTTGTTTGAGAAAAGATTGGGTTCATGCAGCTTGATATGGGTTAAGTGTCCAGCTATACTAGTCCAGATATTCTGGTGGATGATAATGAACTGATAGCAATAGTGAGTGATCACGCATAGTTTATAATGTCAAGTATTGGTGAGTAATGGTTAATGAAAGTCAGTGATTACATTTGTGACCATTAATGATTACTGATGGTTGGGACTTGGGCTAGTAGAATTATCGTGTTGGTGTGGTAGTATAAGATACAACTATCTATGGACAGCTGCAATGCATTAGGAAATGTTTGAAAGATTTTCAATACCAAGATATTGGCTGAAAGAATCTATGCTGAAGGGTGCTCATATCCATGAAGTCACGTATCATACGTGTGGTGTGATTTGTCAACAATGGTCATGTTTGACCATGATGGCAAGATGATGATAGCGGCTGGTTGGCCTGAAACCTGGTCGTGAAGCGGGGTGCTCCGAAGACATTCATCAGAAAAAGTCCCTAAACTCAAAGTAATGCGTAGCTTACATACCTAAAGTGGGACCCCAACAGCGACTCATTGAGGGATCCCACTCCACAGTTTGCTGCTCTGTTTGCCACTGGCTTCGGATTCTGAGGTGTCCTGCCTCCCCGCAACTGCTTGTACCATGGGCGTCGTGGGCGTGGTCTGGATTGCCATGCGTCCAATGATTGGCATTCCTTTGATCATCATCTTCGCCGCTTGGACCAAGAATTCGTGCCACGCGCCGTGCGATCTGTCCATTAAGGCCCCCATAAATGTGTAGATTTTCCGTTTGAAATGACAACTATGTAGACTTATGACTTGAGATTGATGTAGAAGTGGGAGGGTGCTGAAGGGTGCGTGGCTGTTTCCATAGATGACGGGGGATCCAACAAATGCACCAGTCGATTGGCTCAGTGAAAGCCAGAGCTTCACGATAAGCCGCTGAATATTCCTGAAACAGCTTGCAGGGTAGAACTTCTCCCTCCATTGTATGGTTTGATCTACGCAACACTTGGTTGGTGGTTCCCATGGTTTGCCAATGTCCATCCATTCATGGAATCACAAATTAATCTAACCAAGAGTCTTGAGAGTAATTGAAACCACCGTCCAGAACAATCCTTGGACCAGGGCTGGCAGCTTCTCAAGTCCTCCAAAAATTGGATCACCTGTGCACGTAAGCACTTTCAACCTAGGGCACCAAAATGCTTGGAGTAGAAGGATATCAAACATCTGAATGACCGGTTGGAGAAATGAACAAATCGCCAATGCTTTGTTGCGTACATCACATGATGAAACTTGTGTAGGACCCTTTCTGTCACCAAGACAAAGCTGTCTCATGAGATTCCTACCATTGCCACAAGAACGTTGTCAAACATGGCTCGCCACCATTTACCAACCAACTCACGATTGCCACGTCTGTCATGTCCTTGTGCAGTTGCTTGTCATGGTGGGCTTTGTCGTTTGGAAGATGTGCTTCGCGTTGGGGTGCCCAGCAGATCGCGGCGAGTCCAAAACCCTGCTTTGGTCAGGTGTGGGTAAAAAAGAGTGGAATGCTTGCTGCTTCTCAACCAGCCACGTCTCAATAGCGAAGTTGGAAATTGCTTCAGTTACTGGTTATTTGCCTAAAGGAGGGTACTCATGATTGGTGGACAACAGCTATTGTTAAAGTTTGAAGTAGACAAGCAACAGACTTGCGTTTCAAAAAGGAGTGCATGCTTTTCAGAATGCATCCATTGAGTCCCCATACCTGGATTGGTACCGTTGGACGAGACTCCAAAATGATGCAGAGAAAAGCGCGGAGTCATGGGCTCATCTGCAGGAAGAAGGGCAAGAAAGTCTATGACTCGGAACATGATGCGGGCATGCAAGATCCAGGCACTTCCAGCAGGGGTGCCGCGCAGCACAAACCACCCGAAGTTGTGGCTGATGATCGTTGTTGCAGGAAAGCATCAAATTGTATCTATTCTGTTGATTTCTGTTGGTTCTCATTCCTTGAGATCAGCGTGAGAGAGTATCAAGACTGACCTTTTGAACCAGCATGAAGAAACAGATTATGTGAAGGTGTGTTTCGTTCAACAGTTGCTGTTGGCAGCAACACTGCTTGGGACTGTAACTTGTGAACCGGTGTATGGGGGCTTAATCATCATCCAACATCTCAGGGAGTTTGGCAAGTGGGCTTGATTAAGTGATACAGCAACAACAACAACAACAACAACAATTACTTTTGCCATTACTACTACTACTACTACTACTACTACTATTACTACTACTACTACTACTACTGCTACTACTACTACTACTACTATTACTACTACTACTACTACTACTCCTCCTACTACTGCTAGTACTAGTACTAGTACTACTACTACTACTACTACTACTATTATTACTACTACTACTACTACTATTACTACTACTACTACTACTACTCCTACTACTACTACTACTACTACTACTACTACTCCTACTACTACTACTACTACTACTACTACTACTCCTACTACTACTACTACTACTACTACTACTACTCCTACTACTACTACTACTACTACTACTACTACTCCTACTACTACTACTACTACTACTACTACTACTCCTACTACTACTACTACTACTACTACTACTACTCCTACTACTACTACTACTACTACTACTACTACTCCTACTACTACTACTACTACTACTACTACTACTCCTACTACTACTACTACTACTACTACTACTACTCCTACTACTACTACTACTACTACTACTACTACTCCTACTACTACTACTACTACTACTACTACTACTCCTACTACTACTACTACTACTACTACTACTACTCCTACTACTACTACTACTACTACTACTACTACTCCTACTACTACTACTACTACTACTACTACTACTCCTACTACTACTACTACTACTACTACTACTACTCCTACTACTACTACTACTACTACTACTACTACTCCTACTACTACTACTACTACTACTACTACTACTCCTACTACTACTACTACTACTACTACTACTACTACTACTACTACTTTTGCCACCACCACTACTACTACTGCCCGGGCACTATGGAAAGCCCGCCAATTGTGCAATAAGCAGCCACAATGACTGCTGGTTCAGGATGAATTTCCTGGTAAATAGTAAATGACATCATACTCCATGCGTTGAACCTGCCTCAATCAAAGAGTTTCTCAAGGGGAAGGGCACCAGAGGTACAAAGGCCGCTGTGATTGGTGACGCTGAATTCGGGGCATCACAAAACGCGCAACAGTGGACAGTATATATGATGTTTTTTGCTGGTAAATGGGTTGAAGCAATGGGGGTAAACCACCCCAGAACCCCGGCTCAGCAATGGTTGATTATGGTTGATAAATGAGCCTTTCTGAAAGCTGGGTGGTCAAGGTCAAGTTGTGGCGTAGCGAAATCACCGAGACAGAATCTCAGATCCAGGACCTCACCCTGGAACCGTGGTGGGCAAGCAGGAGGTGAACGAAGTGAAAGAATACAGCGGCAGCTTGGCAGTGAAACCACCAGCGCCATGAAGCGCCAGGTGAGGGAAGCTCACCTCTCGGGACTTCTTGTAGCCCGGGATTCGCGTCAAGCAAATGCCATGACAGGATGATGTTCAAGATTGTTCAAGCAAACCAGTAGCCCAAGCTTTGCTTTAACAAGCTTTGTTGGAGTTTTGGTCACTTGCTGACCATGGTGTATTGTAGTGAAGTATCCACGCTATCCTGTTGGTGTAAGATGCATCCATTCCAATGCTTATGATTGATTACTGTGTTGATCAAGCTGTGTTGGTGGCAGCGCATCCTGAAGCTGAACAAACCTGAAGTCTCAACTTATTCCCTCAAAGTTCAACATGTAGGTCAGCAACGGCAATCCCCAAGAGAATAGTAATTTTCCAAGGCACGCCGTTTTCGAGTTGGCATCTAGAACCTTCAAGCGTGACAAAACTCCTACTTGGAAGATTTTGATTCAGAAAAAGAACGGTGGCTGCCTTTGTCCCAGGGCCATTTTGTAGATTAAGGTCCTGTGGATGAGGAGTTGGCTCGATCCTTCCTCAGGGCTTTACAAGCTGAATACGTGGATCGCCAAGAAGGTGCTGCAGGGTGACCCACCACCCGACCTTGCTGGAACTGTTGATGGAAGAAAATCGCTGCACATCAGTTGAGCGGCTGGGGGCTTATCGCATCATTCGTAAAGTTTCATCCATCCCGGGTAGTGAAAGATTTCTTCCATCTGTAGGAGCTAGAAGCTTCAAAGATTCAAAATGCGTCTTGTTCTTGGCCATGAATTTGGGATGGTACCAGAGTTTGTTCCTTTGGGGCCTTTTTCGTTACTTGGTTGCTGTCTATGTCCACTGGGGATTTATTTGGTAACTTGGAATTGAAGCCGAGGTTTGTGTTTCTGTTCCGTCGGTGGATGAAAGGACAAGCTTAAAATCAAAATGTGGACTGCGGTCCACTCAGGTGACTCAAACTTACAAAGTGCGAGGTACTTTCCTAAGACATGTGCAGATCACCATCTATTCGGCAGAGCGAAGCTTTTCCCTGTGCCAGGTGCTGTGGGCGCTCTCTTCGACCAACACGGCAACGCGGAGGGTACCTTGGGCCCCTACGAAGAAGAGGTCCGTGCTGCCGGCAACAAATCCGTCACTGGGCAGAGGTCAGAGCAACTCACCAGAAAGTTGTTGGAAAGGAGAGGAATACTTGCTTAGGTATCTTAGTTGCTTGCTTGAGTATAACCAGTTGATGTTGAATGGCAATACTTTGTGTTGGTGAATTCGGCCTGAGGTTGCTTGATTGCGTAGTTGTGTGGTTGTTGACTTGTTTTGCCATCGGGGTGCTAGTGGTAGTTTTTGGGTGATGGTCATGCCATGTATTGAAACTTACTACTGAGCGTACATGATACCCGAATAGGAGAGCTACAGTAATGATCGCTGAGTAGTGTTCATTGCTGATTTTTGCAACCTCGTCCTACAACTGAATGATTTTGAATGATGGAAGATGCACACCTCTTATTAGACCAGCAATGATGCATTTTTTCCTGATTCATGTCCAATTTGGCTTGGGCAATTTGAGTGCTCCATTCAGCTGCAGAATATTGGTGGGATGATAGACACTAGATGAATATTGAATACACTTTGTGAAAATGATGCTACCAGCTGAGTAGCACAAAAAATGATCCCTTTTTCGTAGGAGAGCAACCAATGGTGAGCATTAATCATACTCGACTCAGCTGTACAGGTTTATCCTATGCAGTCATGCTATAGGGCACCAATTTTCTGCTGGCTGCCGTTTCCCCAGCTACCAACTTGAGGGCACCCAGCAGTTTTACAAGCTGCTAAGAGGTCCGCGTGATCAGCCTGATGTTTACCTTGGAAGTGCGGTTTCAAGGATGGTTTTAAAGCTGAAAAGTTGCTCAACATCCAACTTGTACTGTAGCTCTCTCCCTCTGATTGGTGCTGAAACCAACCACCTGGGAGTTTAATCATCTCGATAATTGAATGAACGTAAATGGGTCCAGTATCACCATACAATCATACATTCTGTCCTTGAGCGACAAAGTATCATTGGTGGTGCAACATGATCATGCGAAGAGATTTCCTCCACTGCGGCATGCTGAGGCTGTCATTGATTCCATTGCCCAGAGGTGGAACCTGGTGATCTAGCTACGGTCGAACCCCTTTACGCGGACAGCTGGTAAGACCAGACCAGGTTGTTTGTTGCGGAATCATGTCTCTCTATCCAGATTATAACCATGCAGATTAGCCCTGCGACGATCGGTAGCAATCTCTGGGCTGACTGTTGAAATGGGAACAATTTGTGAGGGACAGCACTGTCACATGTTCCCTATGGATGAATTGCAAACTGGCAGGAAGGCACCACCTTCGTGTCCCCTTTTGCTCGGACCCTGCATAGTCGTGTGTCAAATGATGCAACGATGGTTTGTCTGTCCATCGATACTTCCTTCGGTTTCAAGTACAGCCACCAGTCTGCCACCAGTCTGCCAGCAGTCCGCAGTGAGACTCTCCAAAACTGGACAGTCGTAAATCATATCCCTTGCTGCATGCCCAAACAAGAGGCATGGAGCAGGTCCGTCTTTGAGAAGCATCTGTGGTTTTCTTGAAAGGTGTTGTGTGTGTGTGTATGTACCTCAATGATCAGCATAAAAGCAGATAGACTATGTAAGGTTGAGACTTCTTCACGTGTTTTCGCAAATATGCTATGAGCTACTTAGATAGAAGTGATAGTCGTTGACTTGGATATTCTCTCTCTCTATGCAGACTTCCTTGTTTTATCAGCTCACCCCTTTGCCATGAATGGTGTCAGAACACGCATGGAGTTCAAGAGAAACCTTCATCCGGCTTGTTTCCAGAGTGATGCCGCAAGCAGATGCTTCCTTCAGAGTTGCAGAATGGGACAATGTTTCGTTTTCTACCCGCACCCTGAAGTGTCTGCAAAGATTGTCAGACTCCAAGCTTTTTGACAAAAATTGATGCATCGCTCGTTGTGATTCATAGTGCTTATGCCGAACTAATCAACTATTCAGAGTGATTCTAATGGCTTTGATGATTTAAACGAATGAGCTACATTGAACCACTAATCAGTGTAATGACTATTGTTATTTGTATCATCACGTATCATTGCCCACCAACTGAATTTTGACTAGTATTAATTGATTATAAAGTGATTTTCATGATGGGCAGATATTGTCTGCGCTTTCAATGATATATCTACAAAAAACAGCCAAGGAAGTATCACGGTCAGGAAAGTATAAGAGCTGCTAAAGCCTTGCGGCCAAGGAAGTGTAGGAGTAAAGATAGAGCCAAAATTACCTTCTAAAAATCAGTTTATATACCTCACCATACAAAGTTTATTCAAGAGAAGGGATTCTGGGGCCCTCTGCGGAGAATGTACACATTGATTGCATTGCAAAAATTATAGTGCCGTGTAATTTTATGAGAAGCTTGCCAAAATTTGCCAAACAGTCCGAATTTTCATAGAAATCTATTTCATCCTTGCCTATTTAGTAGCTTTGCGGACAAACAAACATAAATATATATATTTTTATAAATTTAGAAATATTAATAATATAAATTATATAAATATTATAAGATAAATTTAATTTAATTTATTATGTATATAATATTTGTAAAATATATATTTATTTTAAATAATTTATTAATAATATAAATAAAATATTTAGAAATTATATAATAAAAATTAAAACAATATAAAATTAATATGATTAATATTAAATATATTTATTATATAAATTTAAATCTAAAAAATATAAATAAAAATTAATAAATATTTAATAATATTATATAAAATTAGATATATTCTATATATTAAAAATAATTAATATTTAAAAAAATATATATATATTTATTTATACTAATATTAAATAATTAAATATTATATATTTTTAAAAATAATTAATTATATAATTATATTTTTTTTTTTTAAAAAATATAAATAATTTAATTTATATAAATATTAAATTTAATTATTAATATAAATCTTAAATAATTATGTTTTTAAATATATATTTAAAAAATAAATTTTATAAATAAAAAATAAATAATTTATAAGATAAAAATAAATTAAAATAATA
>VSDK01004343.1:89483-110895 GCA_009767595.1 Symbiodinium kawagutii | reverse complement strand
TATATAAATTAAAAAATATATATAATTAAAAATAAAAAATTATAATTAAAATAATAAAAAATAATAATTTTTAAAAAATATATATTAAAATAATATATTAAATTATTATTAAATTTTTAAAAAAAATTAATATTAAATATTTTTAAAAAATTAATTAAATTAATAAAATTAAAAAAATAATATAAATATAATTTAATAATTATAATAAATATATCTAATTAATCTAAAATTATTTTTATAACCAATTATTGTTTTATTAAAATAATTAAATTTAAAAATAAATATATTTTTTAAATATATTTAATTTTTTTTTAAAAAAATATATATAAATAAATATAATAGGTTTTAAAAAAATTAAAAAAATAAATATAATAATATTATTTTATATTAAGGAAAATAATAAAAAAATAATAATAAAATTAATAAAAAATAGTTATTATATAATTAAAAAAAAATAAATTTAATTTTCTAAATATTAATTTATAAAAAATAATTAAAATAATTTATAAAATATTTATTAAATATATTATTTTATTATTATATTTAAGCAAGATTATATTTTATTTAATAAGCGCTATTTTTCGAAATTTCAATAAATATATTTTTTGGGATTCCAATTTCAAAATAATGTAGAATTATGAGTAAAGATTTTGCTCCGTATAAAGAACCTACATAATAAAATATATGATTCTATATCGGAGGTCTGAGAAAGGCATTGCAGCTCTGGTATTTTACAAGAAAAAAAACAAACAAAAACGTACAACCTCAAATCAGACCGCCGTCATGTGTCGTCCATGCATTTTGCATTAGGCACAGCGGCAGCTGCATTTCATCAGCCAAACGTCATAGAGACGCTGAGGGCTCCTCAGGTGTTCAGGTGATCCATGTCACGTTGAGCGGCACCTGTGAAGTTGAGCGAGCTCCACGCCATGAAAATGCCATGGAAAGACTCGTGAAATGACCAACAACCCACATGCGAGTGCAGTGAACCATAGTCTTCCGAGCGGATGGCCTGATTTTTTTTCTTACAATCAAAACGTATCAAAACCTTGCCTCAAAAGTGCCGAGTGTTTATCGCCCTCTTTCACGGCCCCGTCTGCTTTGCAATTGAAGAATGCACCCCAAGAAACCACAACCAAAGAACGCAATTCCGAAAAATTCGAACAAAATCAAATACCCCGAATCAAATCCAGAGTCACATTGGTGATGAAAACCCACAACATCTGGCACCATTTTGGGTCGATTATGCCCCATCCCCACTATCACCGTCCTGCTTCAAACATGGAAACTTCCAGGTTGAAACAAGCCACAAAAACAAAAATATGGCAGAACTGGACGATGTAATGAGCCTTTGGGCTGTTGGTAGTCTCTGAGATTATTTTGTTCCTGACAGGATTGTCATGTCAGCAATCCCTTCCTCTTGAATCCAGCAACCCTGCCTAGTCAAACATTGACTGCACATGTTTGGTTGAACCTGGCCTGACTCCATGATATTACATGCCTCACCTAACGAAAACATCGATCAGCGGACAGATCCATGTCGTTCATGTTTACCTCCCACGCAAAACACACCGAGGTCTCCGACTTTGAGGAACCACCACCAAGAGCCCTAGCTTTTGGTTGATGAATGTCACCTTTGATGCAACGCAGTTGAAATCAGTTGAATTTGGATTGTTTGAAAATATAAACCTCCCAGAACTGATCGATATCTTACCAGTATCAAGCTTTGACTGCGGGAGAAATATACTAGTTGCACAGCCCCCCCTTCGAGGTAGACTTTCCCAAACAATGCGGCCTGCTTCACAGTGTGCAGCGTTTGCTTTCTGAGGCCTGCCATCAATGAATTGACAGGCTTCGATGTATAGGTCTTTTGCAACCAGCTACACCACACTGTTACCTGCCAATTTTGAAGTATAGGAATTGACCCGAATGTTGAAGTGGATAGGAGCTCTCGGCAAAATGCAATCATCAAAATGTGGAACATTGAATAGTTATTGAGCCTTCGTTGTAAAGGTTGTCCTTCATCGTTCAATTTTTAGAACCTCGACTAATGTCGCGGGATTTGGAATAAGGTGGGATAGGCACAGGACAGAACTGGGAGGGCAAAGGGACGGGATTGGAACGTGAATAACGAGACAGGACTCCGGGACGTGCAACGGGAACAGGACTCATCGAGCTGGGACAGGATCGGGGTTAGGGCTGGACTGGGCAAGATTGCGGCCGTAAGCGGACGGCAGAAGGACGGGATTAGGAAGGGAAGACAGGACTGAACCGGGATGGGAACTGTACAGAATTTGGACAGGAACAGGACGGGAAAGTTGGACGGGAAAGTTGGACGGGAAAAGGAAAGCGACGGGCCTGAGTCGGGACCAGGCACGGAATTGAGACGGGAAAGGGACGGGACGAGGACGGGAAAGTGAGACGGGAGCAGGACTACTAGTGCTGCATGCTGGGAGCCTTGCAAAGCACTCAGGATAGCACCGGCAAAATCGCGGGTGACGGCAGCATCAGCCGACGGGAAGAGAAAAACCGCCAGCGAAGGAAAATCATCAGAGAAAAACAGCAGCAAATGAAAATCACCACCATGCAAAGAAAAAACGGCAGTAAAGGAGAATCACCAGAGAAAAAGCAGCAGCGAAAGAAATTTTCCAAAGAGCAAAAAAACACCCGAAGAGAAGAACCACCAGAAGAAAATCCCCAGCAAAAACAGCACAGAAACAATACCACCATCATCGTCCACACCATCCCTTCAACTCAAACTACTTTGTCTTCCTGTAGGCTATGCCCGTTGGAAACTTCCGCCATGGCCTTGTGCGTTTACGATTGGCCCATAGACCCCTCTCTCCATGGACCCAACGACCAACTGGGCCCATGTTGTGTGACTCCGACGTTGTTTTCGCATGTTTTTGTCTGACATCGACGATTTGCTTTCTCATTCCGATGCTCATGTTTTCTGACTCCAGTCTGACATCGTCGTTTGTTTTCTGACACCGTCTACGTTCCCCACTTGAACCCGAACCCCCCCGCAAGGAGCGCCGAGACGAGACAAACGAACCAGGAAAGAGAGAAACCCCAACCCTCAGACCAAAAGCGGACAATGGAGCAGCCATGCATTTCCATGTTTGATACCATATAGTAAGGTTTAAGCCCCATGGCGTCCCGGTACTATCTTAGCGCACACACTACACAAATGCATGCTATGCTACACTTGTCAGTGACTACATCGCAATGTCACTCGCTTTGTTCATTTGTTTTCCATTCGTCTCTCATCCGTCTGCCGTTTGTCGACTAATTCTTTCCATTCGCATCCCATCTGTTTTCATGTGTCTTTCCATTTACTTTCACTTTGTCTCCCAAGGCCTCCCATTTGTTTTCCATTTGTCTCCAATTTGCCAGCTTAGCTCCGAAGAGAAACGAGCGGATGAATCAAAGTGGGAATTTCCAATTTTGGCCATCTATCAGCACCTGTTTTCGGAGATTAGCTCGAGTGAATGTGTCTTTCTCTTTTGTTTCTGTTTGCATCTTAAGTTTTATGGCTGATCTCACCCTTTTCTGGCTAAAGACATCTTGTTTCATGGCTAGAGGCATTGCAGTTCATGGCTAAACTCTGAATTTCATGGCTAGAGGTATTACACTTCATGGCTAGAAGCGTGTTCGTGACACAGGGCTGTCGTGTTCTCATCCTCAATGGCGTTCCCAAACAATATGGTTTGGTGCGAACAAAGGATCGCAAAATGTCGTGACTTGCATGCTGAATTATGGTCACAGATCAAACAACCACTGGCATTGTCAGTTGGTCATGTTGGAAATCTCTGAGTATTCAAGGAACCACGCTGGAAGATACACAAACATCTTGTCCAGCAAGATCAGCAGGCCGTGAGGCTCTACAAACTGGAACAACCACAAGCTGGCCATACACGCCATCGTCACAGTTGAATGTGTCACTCATCTTAGCTCCAAAGAGAAATGAGCGGATGAATCACCGTGGAAATTTCCAAGTGTTCAAAGGTCCACTGCAGGTGATTAATGCTTTGAGGTGACAGTTGTCATGTGTTATCAATGTAGCCAATAACATCCAATGATTGCCCTGTTCAACTGCGAGCAAATCTCAGTCCAGCAAGCTGAAAACAGTATATAAATGCCCCGTGCCTGCGGTGCATCGATGCTGGAACTCAGGGTGTCCTCCGTTGGAAACTGATGGATCTGAAAATGTCTGACACTGCCGTGAAGAAACCCTTCGATGTTGACATGTGATGCCTTGTACACTCTGAGATTCAACAAAAAGTATCCACACCATCACTGGCAAAAGTTCGTCAGAACGTACATATTTCATCATATTTCAATATCTTAAGTGTTGTAACAACTGTGGCTGTGAGGGTTGATCTGCCAACGCCTTCGGTTCAGGGTACAGCTGCCATGCCACCGGCCGTTTCAAAGAAGTGCCAACAAAAAGATTGTGGCGGTGGTCAATACCGTGCCCGGTATTGATCCATCATGTCGGTGATTCATGGTGCCGAAGCCCCTCCTGGTCATACTTCAACCCTTAAAAACACAGACTGGGTGATTTTGAGCCTGAGGGTCTGCTAGGACTCCTTTTCATCTCTATCATGGATTTTCTGCCAATGGACGTACAAATTTGGAGGTCAAAAACCTGCTTGTTCGGCCAATGTTTCAAAGTTTCAAACAACCCAGATTGCCAATGGATTTGCATGGGTTCAACATGAATATTCCAAATGTGAAATCTTCTTTAGGAAGTCCTGCTTAACATATGTAACCGACGTTCGTAAATTTCATAGCCCCGCATCAATGAAACATCAAAATTGGACAATGATGTGATTTCTGATTGAAACAAAAGGGCTTGTTCTCATATTGACCGGTATTGCTGCCTATTAATATGAAACTGGCAGCCAACAGGGTGCGGAAAAGGAAAGCACGTCTAGTTTCACAAGTCTATTCAACAGAAACCGTTCCCCTTTCCCTGGAATTGCTGTCCTCTTCTTGACCTTGAAGAAGGCCAGGAAGGTCAGGCCTGGCATGTCTGAATAAAAGCATTGCCGTTCATTTTGCAGATTCCTGAAATTCCGAGCAATGACTTGTACGTTGACATGATCTGACATGAAATACACTGGCTTGCACGGTTCTGCGAGGGCTACGATACAGTACGATACAGTGCTGGCGACGACTGCTTTATGGCTGACGAATTCACGGTGATGGTGGTCCCCAGCCGAATGGAGGCATTTCTCACAGGTAGAGAAAGTGTTTCATGTCAAACTAGCTGTTAGCTTCGGACAGTTTTTTTAGTTGTGCCTAGCGGAAACTGAAAACATCTGAAAACATAACATCGTACCAAGAGCGCATTGTGCAGATTGCAGCTGCGAGTTCACTGATGTCACTCTGTGGCCCAGTGGTATGCCAGACATCATAGACCGAATCACCATTAGCACAACCAGCTTCTGAACTTGTTCATAACCTGCACGGCATCACATGAGCTACAGACACCGTACACAGTACGGTGTGCCATCAATACGGGCCAACCCTTGAAGCGTGGTAGGGCCATTTTTCAGGAACTAAAACCGCTGGTAATCCCTGGTTCGGAAATTAAATTGCATTATTCTATTCGGATTATTCGGGAACTAAACTGTTTTCTTTGGAAACTAAGACCTATTCTGCCGGAACCACGTTGCTCGGTAATTACAAGGGGTGATTCGGGAACAATGAAAGTGATCAAAGGAAGTTCAAGCACGAAGTGCGGAACTTCCGTGTTACGGATCATTGAATAATAAATTACATCACCAATAAATTGCATCATCAATCAATCACATCACCAATCAATTACATCACCAATCAATTCCACCGCCAATCGATCCCATCACCAATGGGCAGGGCTGTGACAGGTGTTGGAGAAGTGTTGGATCTTGGTTTTATGTGACAGGCGTGGCACTTTGGGCATGTTGATGCTCTTACAAATTGAAAAATGGAGGAAGTCTCGCACGAAATGCGTTTGTGATCGATTTTGGGCATTAGACGGATCACGAAACCTTCTGTTTTCCCGTGGAAAATGCTTCGCAAGATGTGGAAAAGTTAGCTTCCCAAGCGGACGGTTTCGAGACAGTCTCGGTTTGCTTCCGGTTTGCTTCCGCTTGTCTCGTGTAGCTGTTGTCAAAAATTGGACGTGACTTTGTGCGATGTTGCTATTCTGTGGCAGGCGTGGCATTTGGTGCATCTGGAGCTGCTGTTCTGGGATCGCTGTTGGCACTGGCAGGGTTGTGACAGCTGATTTTGGAGAGTGTTGGACCGTGACTTTGTGTGACTTTGCTTGGTACCTTTTGGTTGTGGCACTTTTTTGCTGTGATACCTTTTTGTTTGGTGCGCTTTTGTGTGGTATGTTTTTGTGTGGTGCGTTCTTGTGTGGTACGTTCTTGTTTGGTGCGTTTCTGTGTGGTGCGTTTTTGTCTGTTGTGTGGTACGTTCTTGTGCGGTTTGTTCTTGCGTGGTACGTTTTTGTTTGGCACGATTCTGTTTGGCACGATTCTGTTTGGCACGTTTCTGTTGTTACGTTTTTGTGTGGTAGGTTTTGTGTGGTACGTTTTTGTCTGGTACGATTTTTGTTTGGTGTGTTGTTTGTTGGTACGTTTTCAATGTCTGGTACGTTTTTGTGTGTTACGTTTTTTGCGCGGTTTTGGCGTTGAGTTTTTTGTTGCGCTGTGGCTTGCTTTGTGGTGCTTTTCTGTCAGTGATGTCCTTGCGGCAGTCATTTTGCTGTCATGATGTCGTCGCGCTGCACCCTGTAGGCACAAATGTCTCCCTTATAGGGTTTGATAGACTTGGAAACTTCCGCCCCCGCCTCGTGCGGGTAGTACTTGTATTTTGGAACTATGACACTGTGACTCGGGAGCTATGGATTCCGGAAGCGTAGGATTGGAAACCATGTTGCATCCAGGATGTTAATACTATTGCCTGGGTTAGACGGTTGGGTGTCTGCTGGCCGCTACAAAGAAACCCACAAAACTATGATTGCATCTGAGCCTTCTGGCAACTGCACAAGAGCTTTGCGGGCCAAACCCACTTAGGAGCGGCAGGCCCGGACAAACATTCGTAATTCCTGAATTGTGGCTTCCTGAACCGGAGATAGTTTCAGAATGCGTGGACTATCTTGAAGCGAATGTCTTCAAAATTGTAACCAGTCGCAAGAATTCAGAATATTGACAATGTCTCACAGGCGCCAAATTTTTCCTGCTCAAACCTGGGTGTCACCATGCCGCCAACAACGTCTCCATTCGCAGTGATTGTTGAAATTGCCCTTTCCTATGTGATTGGTTGGTTGTTAAGCTGAGTGACTTAAGAAAAAGCCGCGTCTTCACGACATGTTGTCAATTGTTCTCTTCAACTGCGCAACGAAAAATGCAACACGCTGAAGGCAGCCAGTTGCAACCATGCATGGTAACTCTGCCCCGCATCTTTTTCGACACTCTTTTCGCTTGGGTTGTTGATGTTGTCGATTTGACTTGCATTTGCTTCTTTTTGGCTTCTGAGTTTTTTTGGGGGAGTTTTGAGCGATGTTGATCTGTTTTTTGTTGGATTTTTGGGGAAAGTTGATCTTGTTGAAGTTCTCGTTTCGGGTTTTCCCACGGTTGTTCACCTCTCGCTGCTCCCCACTGCTCTGGAGGCCCCCGACCTTTGGTCACCGAGGACTGACGGCACGCTACCGCCGCGGCGTCTTCCCCCAGCTGCAGCGCTTGGCTTTGGCACTGGGCACTCGCTGTGGCAGCGTTTGCCGCGCTTGAAGGGGTCGTTGCCTTCCAGATCTCAGAGCCGGGGTGGTAGGGACTGTTGAGATCAAGTTGGAGCCCTTCGAAATCTGGGGGCCCACCTGGTTGATTGAGAAATCGGTTTGTTTTCTGAGCATTTGATCACTAAAGAAAACAAGAAAATGAATGGCAGGAAATGCTTGGAATTCTGTTATGTCTTACACTGTCGCACTGCGGCACAACCCATCTTGAGCGCCTTGGGATATTCTGGTTTGGGAGACTCGTTTTGATATTGATATATATATATATATACATATATAAGATCATAATTTGAGCAGTGCTGCTTGCTCATGACAATGTTGGATTTGTCACAGTTCTTATGATGCATGGTATAACTGCTGAGACGGTTGTACTCATCCCCGTTCAGAACTGTACCGCTTAAAAACTGTCATGGAAGCACCATCATGCAAGCTGAAAGAACTGTCTAAGGAAGAGTCACAGCAATAAGTTCATGACATAAAGTGGACTGTTGTGATTCATGATGCTTGCTCGTTTGTGCATGACCAAGATATCCCATGTTTCTTCAAGTTCAAACCCTCCATTCATTTCTCGTTTGATCTCTTGCCATGCCCATTGCTTGAGTGGCTTCATATTCAGCATGTGATCTTTGCACAAGTACTTGTGTAAAAGTAAAGGCTCGCATGAGACTGGTGTCAAACAAACAGGACAAAAAATGCAGTTTTGCAAACATTTATTTGAGCCTGATTTCAGAATTCATGTTGTGTTCGAACTACCTGTGGAACAAATAGATACTGTAGCTGTTAACATATTTTTGCAAAAAGGTCACTCCAGAAATACACTTGTGCATCTGGACTTGCTTCATCATTCAGACACGACTTAATCATGTAGACTTACTTGCGCAGTCAGATTCACTTCAGCGCCCACACTTACTATGAGCATTCAACTTTTCTTGGGCATGCAACATTGAACCGATGATAGTGGACATCTACTTGAGAATCTCTTCAGAAACTAATGTTGTACTGCACGTATTTTTGGACAAAACAAATCGTTGTTGGCATCATTTTGGTAGATGGTAGTTTCAATAACCTAATTGTTGATTGGGACTTGCTTCAACATTCAGATTCACCTGACCATATAGATCTACTTGAACAGTAAAATTTGCTTAAACATTCTTACTTACCTGGGCAACCATCTTACTTCAGCATTCCTGTCTACTTGAGGGCTCAAATTTCTGTGAGCATTCTCACTTACTTGAGCAGCCACATTTATTTGGACAATGAATTCTTATTTGCAGGCCAGCGAACAAACACTGGGCAACCACCGGAACACGAATGGCCACGCGTAAGAAAGAGCAGCCGCAGTCAATAAACGCTGGGCCCACAAAGGGGACCAAGAAAGGAGCAGCGGCGAACAAACGCCAACAAACGCGAGGCTAATGAACAAACGCTAGCCTCACACCAAAGGCGAGCAAACGCCAACCACTCCCTCTGCCAAACCTCGCGCGAAGCGAACACAAAGAAAGACATGCCAACACACCAAGAAAAACAACACCGAGAGGAGAAGGCCCAAAACCCAAGCAAAAGGTAATGCGACAGAAGCCGGCAAACGCAAAAAAAAGAAGAGAAAAACAGCGGGCAGGAAAGAAAAAAAGAACAAAGAAGACAAAGAGAAGGAGGAAGGAGTAGACAATGTCCTGGTGACACACGCACCCTCCTGTCGACAACTGCACCCTGCCAATTTTGTTGATACGACGCCGTCCTGATGACACCCGCACCTTCCTGTTGACACCGGCACCTTGCCAACTATGTTCATATGGCACCCTGCTAGTGACACTGGCACCCTCCTAATTATGTGCATACTGCACCCTCCTCACGCCCTACACCGTCAACTCCCCAATAATACTGACACAGCACCGTCCTGATGACACCCTCGCCCTCTTGTTGACACCGGCACCCTCCAATTTTGGTGATACAGAACCCTCCTCATAACACCGGCACCCTTCTGTTTGCACCTGCACCCTGCCCATTATGTTGATATTGCGCCTGCCTGGTGACACCGGCACCCTACACCCTGCATCGTCCCAATTATGTTGATACGACACCCTTCTGGTGACACCCGCATCCTACACCCTTAACCACCCAATTGTGTTGATACGGCACCCTCCTGGTGACATCCGCGCTCTACAGTCTTAACCACGGAAATATGTTGATACAGTAGCCTCCTGGTGACACCTGCACCCTCAACCTTAAAAGCCCAATTAGGTCGATACGGCACAGTCCTGTTAAGACAGCACCCTCCCAATGACACCCTTAACCACCTGTTGATAGGCTTGTCTCCTATACTTGAAGCAAACCCCAAGAGCTGTTGCAGCTATCTGCGGAATCCTGTTGTTTCCATTTGTTTTCCATAGTGATGTAGTACTGCAGACCTTCCAAAACCGCAAAACTCAGTGAAAATGATCAGGCCTGGCTTGTCTGGTTGATATCGATACGGAAGCAAAGGCTTTGCAGACCTTGGATTTCGGATAGCCCAAACACCAGCGCGTCGGATTCCGAATTCGGTTTGCGCTGAACATGTCTGGTTGTTCGCTCTTGCGAACCCTCCAACTATTAAAAAAATGGTCAGTCCTAAATGCTGGGGCCCAAAGCAAATGGTGAGATGATTGCATGTTGTTTTAGAATCTTTTCAATGTCACTTGTAGGCATAGAGGCACCACATGGCACATGGATTTCTGCGCCTTGACTTCAGAAGTTCCACAACTTCTGCAAGGCCTTCGAGCACATCTTCAGGCGGAAGCGCTTCGGCTTGAAGCTGCACACCTTCCTGGAAGCGAGGCTTCTAATCTGCCAAGCTTAGGTCATGCAGTAACATGTCGCACCCATGGCCTTGGCATTGATCACTGCAATGCTGTCAATTCTCTTGGGCAGCAAAGAGAACTGGCGAAGGCAAACACCAAATTGCAAACAGACTCAGAATGTCTCAGAATAATCAATATGATATGCCACATTACATGATAATATAGTATAGATCAATATAGATCATGTATCATTTCGAACAAAGTGAAGGTGCTGTTCGCTTTCGTGTGGGTGCCACAAGAATCGCTGAACTCGGACTGCCGTGCCTGGCAAATGTTTGTCGGGTACGGTGTCGGGACAAAGTGCACATCTCCAATGTCGAGCCCTTTGCGGTTGCCGTTGTTGCCACTGTCGAGGAGCAGAAAAGGGCGGATGGCCTGGCTGGAAAGATCTCAGAAGTCAAAATCCTACAGATCTGACAACAGGTTTCTGCTGAAACTGAGACATGCATATCACTACTGGGGGGAGCTTAGTCGTTTGGGAGCCCGCAGCCGCTTGACTTCCAACCCCTGGTCCAAATGCCTTCTCCGGAAAGTTCAGATCTGCTAGCAGCACAGTTGGAAGAGTCTCGCCCTTCACAATCGCAGTCAGACAATCTGCAAATTCTCTTCGGGCATTGCCAAAAGGAGTACCCGGCACGTGCCTTGGTGCGGTTTACTGGGAATAGAAAATCCACGGCTACCATGAAGCCTTTGATGGAATCAAATCATTGAGCCATACTCGACTATATAACTCGACATTTGCCGTTGATGGAAAATCCATTTTGCTCAGAAACCACCTTGGTTGTGATGGTAGATCACATCAGATCACTAGTTATTTATGATTTATTGCATGACCCTGAAGACTTTGAAATCATAATGAGTTAGTCAATGTGATTCTGCCAGTGGTTGATTAACTCTGAAGACTTTGGAACTCGTTTGATCGCCTAGGGAAGGTGCAGCCCAAGGCACGCGGTTACAACACGCAATCGCTCCCCTCCAGCCACTTCAAACTGGATTTCTGTCACTACCTGCGGGAACTGCAACTTGAGTGCAGAATGATCAAATGAACGAAACTGAAAATGCAAGAAATTGGACTTAGGCCTTGCTCTTGTCCGTGAACGCAAGATGAGGACGGGCAGAAGGCTTTTGCAAGAGTTTGGAATCGTAAATGATCGCCTGCACAGTGTTTTCGCAAATAGACTCCCAAACCCTTAGTCTGGTTCTCTCGACTAGAGTGAACAGTAACCTGGTGGCAAAGTACGGGGAACTCCTTGAAAGCACGCTTCAGTCTCCACAAATGTATTGATGTTAATGGTGACAAAATAGTTTGTTTCAAATATGAAATCCGTCCTCATGGCAGTTTATGACTGAAACATGTTCCGCTTCCAGCAATTTTTGGAATCTGACTTTTCAGCATTATGTTTGGCTCAGTTGTTTATGAAAGTGTTGCCGGAGCCTTACACAAGTGTTTCCTGAAGCCTAGACAATTCTATATACGCATTTGTTTGGTGCATCGCGGTGTATACTGTAGAACTTACGTATATATATATACAGTTTTGGAAAGATGTGTGTCAACTTCCCTGAAAGGCTACCTGTGTAGTCATGTATACTGTGTGCCTGTTACTCAGTAAAGAAATCTAGGTGGTTGTTTTAGTGAACTGTATGCAAAATAATCAAACAGTGATTCAAGCACAATTTTTAAAGGACATGTCAACACTGACAACCGGTGTTCTGTGTCTTGAGATTCTATTCCAACCATGTATTGATTTTTTGTGAGGCAAATTCAGGTAGTGTGAGACATGATTTGGTGCTGGTGGCTTGATGTTTTCTCCGCTGGTAGTCTGGGGGGTTGTTGACAACGTGTTCTGGTGGTGTGGGTGCTGATCTTCGATGGTATCTTGGGGATGGTGGTGTCGTGCTGCTATGTCTGGTGCTTGAGTTTTGGTGGTGTGGCTGCGGGTGTTCTGCTGCTGCTGGTGCTGGTGCTGGTGCTCGCGCCGGTGCTCGTGCTGGTGCTGATGTTGGTGTGGGTCGTGGGCGGGCGGGGTGGGCGGTGTGGTGGTGTTTTGATGCTGGCCTTCTGGTGGTTGTGTCTTGGTGGGGGCTTGTGATGTGTTTCTGCTGTTTTGGTGGTTGGGCTGGTGTTTTGGAGGTTTCTGGTCTCTGTGGAGTGCGGGCGGTGTTTTGATGCTGTGCTTTCTTTTGGCTCTACTTGCGTTATCTGGCTTTCCAAACAGAAATTTTCCCCCCTGGCTTGTGCGGGTACTACCTGTACGTATGCGTTCCTCCTAAATCATCTGGGGCCATTTACGTATTACCAACTGACTCATTGCAGAATCTGCTCCAATCAATGTGTGTGTGTGCGTGTTTTACCTGCACCTGTCAATAATGAATGGAGCTTGGTAAGTAGAGCTTGTAGGCAAACTACATTTTATGATCCGAAATACACTTACAGGTTGAAAAGCACTCTACTCACAATTGATATAAATCTGACATGCATGTGCTTGTGCGTTTCTGCTCTGAAATGGTATTCAAACAAGTCTAGTTCAGGCCTTTGTATTTCCTAAATCTCAAAAAGACATAGAGTGAACTTGTGTAGGTCATATAAATACTCAGTTGAACAGGCGGCTACGTACGTCAGTTACAAGCATACAAGATCTAGGAAAAATGTCTTCGCTAGGAACTCCAGTAAGAATTCTCAAACATTATCCTCAAATTATCTATCGGCCCATACGGCATCCATACATGCGTCCACCCACCTACATGGTCATGTCATCCCATGTCATGTCTCATATGTCCATTATCTGCCTCCACCACAGGCCTCTTCAGAAACCTTTCTCGAAAAAGAACCATTCTTGAGTCAGGTTGCATGTCAGGAAAGGACGCCCAAGGTGTCACAGCGTGCAAACATGGGCGAACTATTTGAGGGCAAAGGAAGCTAAAGAATGGATTTGGGGTATCCGAATCATACACCACCTACTCGGGAAGTGCTGGGTTTTGCAGGCTTTGGAGGACTGGAGGACCATCTGAAAAGGAAAGAATGGGAATGGCAACACCTCTTCAGAGAAACATTTGTTGTTTGGGAAAATGCTGAGCTTCAGGAGACCCGATCTCATGCACAAACACTTTTTGCGAAGTCATGTCTTGGTATAGAATTTGGATCCCTCATCTTGCAGAACGCGTGAAAACACTTGCACTTTCATAGGCAGGACTGTTCTTCAATGATATCTTAAGAAAAGTTTCGGGATATACCTTTTGGTGTCTCACATTTGACTGAAAGTAGCCTTGAAAAAAAGGATGTGGCAAAATTGTTTCTCAACATTCCAGATGGACCTGTTGGAACATTGCATTGAGAAATCCACCGCTTGCACTCAATTGTTGCGGAATCCGTCTTGTTGGGTACAAGAGACTTTGGGACGACCCCCCTCTCCCAAAGCTCTGTGGACGATGTTGGCTCTCGAGCAACTTTTGTGCTTCTGGCTTGAATTACGCGAGTCTTAGTGAGTGCCATGTAACCTCTGTGTAGGTTGTTTGAGTGCCTATCACCCGCACTCTGTATGGAGTTTGCAGCCTTTGTTTGCATTGATCCCCTTAACAGTCAGTATATGACTGCTACTGAACAATTCAAACGCGTGTTTAGAATGTGAACCGTGGCAATCGCATATGTGTGACGTGTTTTGCAAAGACAAGTAGACACGCAAAGATAATACACAAGTGTCTTACAAGTTGGACAAGCATGCAGAACAAACTGTGAACACTACTACTATACAATGTATGTACACTGACCGATCAAACACAAATCACGTATCGCGACACACATGTTTGATGCTATTAATTACTGTGACAGCAAGCAGGGAAAATGAGGAAATACCACCTGCACGTGACAAACTTTGTTTGTAGTATTCTAATCTTCGATGTGGAGTGGCGACAAGGTGGAAGCCCAAACAAGACAAGCTGCCTCCTGGTTCTTGTCGTCCTTTTGCCCGCTGCAGTGCATCTCAAACTTACCAAGTGCATCCAAAGCTCCCTTCAACTGCTGGAGCAACTCCGGCCAGCATTCTTGTAAGCACAAAATGTGGATCTCTTTCTGCAGTAACATTTCTTTGATCTTTTCAACGATCTTGATCTCTCTCGTTTCCTCTGCTTTTTCAGCTTCATGACTCGTTGTTATCTGGGAGCCTTTTAGACCTTGCCAGTCTTTCTCTATGTACTTGTAGTAGTGGCGATTCAACACATTCCATGAAGCTGCCCTGATGGGGTCGCACTTGCCAAGTGCAAGTTCAGCGCCAATGGGAGGGTGGTCCGAAGGAAATTGCCAAAGCGTCCCGAGTTTTTCCGCTACTTTTGGAAACTCCAAAGAACCTAGTTTGTTGATGATGACGGTCTCAACGCAACTTTCCAAAAGAAGCTGAGCTTTGTGGAGATCTGTTTCAAGCAATTTCTCCTTCTCCTTTCCCAAGACCTGCTGCTCTTCTGGGATGTGCTTCATCGCTCTCTGAATGCAATCGATGCCCTCCTGTGCTGCCTGCTTGTCAGAATCATCATCTTCATCATTTTCTCGTTGAAGCCGAGATAACATCCTGCTCAAGTTCTGGCCTCATCTGCAACCAAACTTGCATGAACGGCCGCAAAGTCTGTCGACAATCGTAACTCACAACCACAATGTACTGTATTCAAACACTACAGTACCAAGCGGTTCGCACCAGCATCCGCCGTAGAGAGCTTTAATCCATACTATCATCTTGGCGACAGGTTTGCATCTGCTTCGGCACAGCAAAATGGGTAGCAAGTGGGAGACAAGTGAGGGACAAGTCAGCCAAGACTGCGATAGAACAGGGTCTCTTTTTTAAGTTTTAATAGGAAACAAATGGTAAGCATGAGCGTAAATCATGTTCATCGGGGAACAATGTCCTTTTGCACGAGACGCAGGCAAGAGAACAGTTGGAAAAGCAGAAGACACGCAAGGAGATCAATGCGAGACAAACCGGAACCAAATGTGAACGAAGAATCGTGGAAAACAAGAACGGGCTTCACACTTCCACAAGCAAAGGACGAGAAGAAGATAAGCGGGCTAAGAATGATCCAAGACCAGATCATGATGAAACAGGGTGCGGTGGAATACACTCAGGTAATACACCAGATCGCGGTGGAACAGGATCCGTTTAAATGAGACACAAACAGGAGAAAAGTGTGAGACAACTGGGAGGCAAGTAGGCAAAACCAAATCATGATCAACAACAAAACAGTTTGCTGTCAATACTTTCATCGTTTGCAAAGGTTCCTCCTGAGGCCCTTCTGTGGATGCCTTGAGGCGGAATATTTGCCTTACCTCCAACGTGCCCACCTTCTTTTTTCGTCTTGTCTCTCCAATAGACTCTATTGGCTTTGTTCAGTCTGGGTGGGCTGAAACGACCGATGTTCCTTGTCTCCCTGCTTGTCTCCCTGGAGTTCCTATGGTTCCTTTCTTCTGAGCAGCTGCGAAGAAGAATTTTCACTGCTTGTTGCCCAAGACCTGTCTTCCTGCGATCCCGGACTGCCCGTTGTTCATGTGATCGAAAATGAGAATAGCTCCAAATCATTCATTTGTTCGCAGAATTTGCAGCAAGCGGAAACACATGAAATAAGTAGAGACCCTGGTCAAGTAAAGTTTTGGTTCGATTGATTGCGCATGTTCAATTTCAGTGGTCCTAAACGAACAGGATCAGGCAAAAACTTCCCTTGGTTCTTCCCTTTGTCCTTGGTCCACCCCTTCCTTATTTTCTTCGTCTCACCTAGCCTTTCACATCTTCCACACAAAAGCCTCAAGTCCTATGCCTTTGCCTCAAAACGAGAATCATTACCGACTAGCTTCATCAAAGCTTCGTCTTACCACCTCCGTAAATGATATCTTGGCTTTGTCAACACCCTGGCCTTGAACCGAGATTGTTTTGATGTCTGGGTTTCAGGGATGCACAAAGGCTCTTTGAATATCCCCTACGGCTCGGGCTCTGGCCGCGAAGACTTTTTCAGATAACAACTACCATCTTCCACATTTGGATTCTTGCTCAGAACCTTAGGGACACAGAGCTGGCCTGGGTTGCACACCAGTGGCACTGCTCAAGGGCAACAAGCGGATGTGGAGGAATTGGTGTGCAATTAAGCAGGAGTTGTGTGGAGGATGCAGATGATGCAGCTGATGCGGCTAAGAGGTTTATGGGCCTAAGATTCCACAAGGCTGCGATAGTTGCAGCTGCTGTGGTCCATCGGCTTACTGGCGGGTATCAGGCTGCCATATGGGAGTTGCAGACAATGCAAATGAGTGGGTCAAAGATGGTCAAAGGTAGTGCTGCAGAGTTGGGACGGACATGGACGAATCGCTTGCTGCAAGGTCGGGATGCAATATGGGAGTTGCAGGCTATCCAAAATGCTTGCTTCGAAAAAAGAAAAGTCCTGTCACGACAAGATGTCACACATGATACCACATCAGGAGACAAAACAGTAAGACGAAATGATGTCAAGACGAGATCCTACATGGAGACAAACGTGGAAGGACCAAATGCTGTATAAGATGTGATGCAAGATCCTGCATGAGGATGGGACAACAAGATGATGTCATCATGGCACATGGTGGCAATATCGGACAAGCAAAGAAAAAAAACAAGTCAAGTGGGCATGCAAAATGATGATGTGGCAAGATCCGGAATAGTTAGATAGAATGTAAAGAAACAAAAGATGTTGCGAGAAGATTCCACATGGGGAGACAAAAGTAAACAAAATGTTGTCCTGACAAAATCCCGCCCAAGGAAAGACATGGAGAGGGAGAAATACGTTAACACGATCAAACACTTCCAAAAGTGCTGTCTGCAAGCTTTGGAAGACTGCTTGCACGGCAAGCAAAAGCATGTGTATTGCATGTACTCAAGAAGTGTCAGCATCTACCCTAAACAGAAATGCTGCTGTGGGACAGAGAATGGGAAAGTCACTGCATGCGTCTTTGGGCAAACCAAAGGTCATCATGTTTCTGAGAGTCTCAATGTGTCCAGCGATCTGGCCCAGCTCAGCAGCCCAACTGCGAAGCAGCGGCTTCAGCGCCTCCAATATCGTCAAGTGCCAGTCCAGGTCAAAGCCTCTCTGCGCCAAATAAGCGCTTCGTTCCCACAAGCGCTTCACATACTTCAGCGCATTGGGTTCCTCCCCTGAGCACTTGTCCAACTCCTTCGCGATCGCCTGCAAGAAGTCTTTCTCCTTCGTGATAGGCTGAATGGGGTGTGAGTCTTTGAACCAACCAGCTCGCAAAACGTTGCTGATTTTGAAGAAGCGAGGCGTTTCATCCCGATCGCCCAAAAGGCGCACCTTTGCAAACATGTCAATCTTAGTGGTCCAGGTAAAATGGCCTTTCTCCAGTGCCTGGGTGAGGCTGAACCTCCTTCCCTCTTCATCCTTCTTCCCCTGCAGCAAGTCTTCTGCTGTCCAGTTCAGCCATTCCAAGTTGGACTTGCAGCCAGCTTTAAGCCCTTTGAAAAAAATCTTCACCCTTGCACCCTCTAAATCTAAGACATCTGGGACGGAGAAATTGCCAAATCTTTTTTGGATTTGCTCCCGGAAAGAAATGAGTGCTTTCTCTCTACTCTCTGCGTTTATGACCAAATATTCTTCCAAATCGATATCACGAGGGAATTCCACGGCTTTGAAGCGGAAACTGCCGGCTGGTCTTGTGTGGGTCCGAAAGAAGGCCACCTGTCTCACAATGGCACGGAGTCCCTCGCTGAGGTCTGGAAGAAAACGTTCCTTTAGCAATTCGTGCACCTTGCAAAGTGAGCACTGCTGTTTGCAACTGTAGTCCATGCAAGGTGCGTTAACGAAGCCACCTTCGAATGCCTCCTTGTTTGATATACCCGCAGCTTTGAAGAAGGAATCGAGATCGTCTTGTTGAAGATCACAATTTGGATCGAAACCCATGACCTTCTCGATAAAGATTTTCTTCACGTTTTTAGCAACTTCAGAACTGGATGTTTTTGTATCTCGTACACCTTTCACAAGAATTCGCAGCAAACTCTTGGAATTGCCAGAACGATCGACCGGAATCATGGATGTGAAAACTGAATGATCTTCCAAAAGAAATTCTCCACGATTTCGGAAAACCAGGGGTGGTCCAGGTTCGCATTTGAATTCGTCTTCGTGTGTTTGGTTCTTTTGGCGCATCACGTGCGCAAGGTTTGGAAACAAATTTGGCGACAGCAACCCACCAAAATCCAAGTACAAGACTTCATCATTGTCGCTTGTCCTGAAAGCCTCTTCCAAGCAATGTGCTATAGGCAAACAACTCGGAAGAAGAAATTCAGATTGGACATTGCGTTCGCACATCAAGCCCTTTCTGATCAAGATCTGTTGTGTAAGCTCTTGTTTGCCTGGATCTGGTAAGTCCTTGCAAGTAGATGCAAGCGTGTGATGCGTTCTTGGCGTGTGTGATGATTTCAATTACTTTTCAAACAATGTCGTTTGACAGGGGAACGAAAGGCAGGTGTTGGTGAGTGAACTGTGTACAAATACCTTCCCTATAGGCGTCCTCAAAACCTTGTTTTTTTTCCCACGCAACAAACCCAGCCGCAAATTTCCACGCATCCGACAGACCTCGTGAGATGATTGAGGGGGAAATAGTCAACTCAACAAAAATACAATAGATAAGGTATTATTTTTTCAACTAAATTACACAGAGGACAAGAAACAAAGAAATGTTCTCTTGGCAGTTGAGTGTTTAAAAACACCAAACAAGGAAATGGTGCCTTACAGCAAGCCTCACAGTCCAACCCAAACTACAACTCACACTGTGAGGGAACCTCGACCCAACCTCACAGTTGCAAACCAAAATGGGGTACAAGCACACATCACTTTGACAGAGCACCCCCAGATTAATTCGTACCTAAGAGTGACAAATTCTCCAAATTAGTTGGCAGGGCTTGTGTTCTTGCTACCCTCCAATAATGGTAAATCCACCAATCAACCAATCCATCAATGAATGAATTGATCAGTCAACCCATCCATCAATCTATCAATCTAGCAATCCAGCAATCAATCAAATCAAATCAAATCAAAAATCACAAATCAAAATCAAATAAAAAATCACGAGTCAAAACCAAAATCAGATCTCAAAAATCAAAAATCCAAATCAAATCAAAATCCAAATAAGACTGAATTCAAAATCAAATCCAATCAAATCACAAATCCGAATCAAAAATCAAGACCCAAATCAAGCTAAATCAATTCAAAAACAAATCAAATCAAATCCACATCCGCATCACGATCATTGCGGTGGAGCCACATTTCATAACGTATCTATGTCACTTTTATCCTGATAGTTTCTTAAGCCCGACCGATCCTCGGCCACCACCACCTCCTTGAGCTGTTCATGTCTCAACGTACGGATATTGTTCAGTTGCTGGTTGCTGCATCCTGCAAATACTAACTTGACAATTCAGCAGCGACTATACTCTATCATCTCCATCTATCATCTAAAGAAACCATAATATTAACCTTTCAAGTCAGTTTCAAGTGACAAATGTATTCCAAACCTGATGCACTCCTACATGCTCCTGTAATCTCCTACATTAATCTATATTATGTATACTACATATTCCTATAACCTCCTATGTATGCTTGCATGTCTGTATCTACCCTGTGAAATATGCCACCCCAACGGATGAACTTCATTGAGATCTTGAACCTCGAAGAGAATTCTACTCATCCCACATAGCTTTTCGATGTCTTCATTTCCGCTCATGTCGCCATCACATCACAGGCTTAGTTTGATTTGAGAGCAAGGGAAATGGACTAGTCATGACTGGTCGGCCCTACTCTTCAACTACCAAACATTGTCCGGCTGAAATGTCATGTGATGCTAGCTGCATCCAATTGCCATCATAGATACTGAACATCTTTTGTAAGTCCGTTGCCAGTGGAACCAGTGATTTGTCTTGGCAAAAAGATTTCCGCCAAGGCTCCTTGTGCCAAATTTCCTTGATCAAAGCCTCTGTTGCAATGCCAGTGGACTGGAATCGAAGCAAGTCAGAAAAGTTGTTTTTCTTGACATTTTCATAGGTCGCTTGCAAGTTGCAATATTTGGAATCATCTGCGTGCTCAAAGTTGTTTGGACCAAAGCAAACAATCATCAGCTTCGCCATAGCCACTGCAAGCCGACGTGGGTTCAGCATCACAAGGTCGCGAAGGCTTGGAGAATCGGCTTCGTTGATCCAAATCAAAACGCCCAATTTGTCCAACTCAGTCAGGACATTTTCTGTTTCCTCAGGCGCCAAACCTACTGGCTGCATGCAAGCCAAAAGCTCTTTCACTGATGACAAGTGGAGAAAGTCGCAAGCAATTTCCAAGTCCACTTCCTCTTGGCTGACGTCGATAGGTTTGACAAGTTTGATGAAAGCACCTTTAGGCACCATCAGTTCACTCCCCGGTGAGGGGCTCTCCTGGATTTCGTACCAGGGGCCTGGCTTGGCATCAGTGGCTGCCTTCTGGACACTGGTTCTCTGCGCTTTTGCCCTGCAGGCGGGAGAGAGAGTTGCTGAAGAATCAGCTCATGTGATTCCTTTGATGCGTACTGCTAGGGTAAAGTCGAAAATCAGCTTACGTGTTGATTTTAAGAAAACAAACGGCCCAATAACTGTTTCCAAATGAAATTTGATTGCTAGCCAATTCGCACCGGCCTGAACCCTGCTCCGAGCTTACTCAGAAGGTCATGCGCTTGTAGCCAAGGGAGCGGGAATTTGGCTGCTTGCAAACCCAAAAATCTTGGTTTGTCATCACCTGTCCACTTTTCAGC
>VSDK01004343.1:65132-89449 GCA_009767595.1 Symbiodinium kawagutii | reverse complement strand
TGTCATCCCCTGTCCACTTTGCAGCAGGAGTGACTAGCTGCAGTGCCGTTTCTTGCAAATGGCAACGCAGAGGACGAATCGCATCGGTTTCGTCACTGTTCTCAACAAGGAACAGCCAATCACAGGTGCTGCTCTGGACAAAGTTGGCTGGTCGGGGTTGCAGTTGCCCGGCCAAGCTTGGAATTTTGGTTTGCAAATCCCTGAGCCGATGTTGCAGTTCCGATTCATCCAGTTTGTCGTCGGAAGCCGCCCCTGCGTGGGTACCGAGAAGAAAAATGGGTGGCTGCACGCTCTTGGCAGCGGAAAACCTTGCAATTGCCCACAGCCAAAAAGAAATATGGCGCCACTCTTCATTCATGGCTCCGGTCAGGTCGAAAAATACCAGGTAAATGGCCATCTCTGAAAAATACAGTTGGGTCAGCAATGCGTATTCTTCCTGTCCAGGAAAGTCCCAGCATTGAAGCCTCACATCGACTCCGCCTCGCTGGCGTTTTGCACCAGGTAGAGCCTGGCAAAACAGCTTGAAATCGAGGCGAATTTCTAAATGGATTTCAAACTGCCACGGCAGCAGGGTTACAAGGTTCCACGGTTCCAGAGTTCCAAGGCGTTCCGGTTTTGGCGGCAGAGAGAAATGATGCACCACTCCCCTCCTAGAGATTGAAACCCAGCTGCATGGCTGTTGGGAATTACATAGTTGCCCGAGCGTGGGTAATTGGTCGGTTTGGCGAAGAATCCATACACTCACATGACATGCAATGATCATGTCAATAGCAAAAGCAACGATAAGAATCGTGACGAAAGCACGGGCCTGCTAAAAGACACCGCAATATGTAGAACTGGAGATGCTACAATTGAACATGTGACTGGCGATGCTACAATGGGACGGGTGGGTGGCTGTGGCATCACCAAAGAGGAAGAGGCAGCAAAAACAATGAAACAGATCACATGTTCAACAAGCATCAGTAAGACTGAAAATAACAAGTCAAACAAGAACAGCCAATACAGCGAAAAAGCAGACACGACGCCGTTTAGCACAACTGCAACGACAATAATGGCAACTTAAGTAACAAGAAAACAAGAGAACCTTGATCTATATGGGAAGGAAGTCTGAGCAGCTTGCACCAATGAGAACATATGCGCCGATATGTGCTTTCCCGGAGTTGCTGATTGGCACATTAGGTACGTCGACCTGTGTCGACATTACAATTCTCATTGCTCCTCAAAAGCCGACCATGCTACGCAACGCGTTGCTATTGGGTTTTGCGTGCGATCAAGCTTCACCATCCTGCCAACAGACAATTATTTGGCCGCGGCTCTTGCGGCGATCCGACAGTCGTGCTTTAGCGGTGGAACATCGTCCAAGATTTTGGACTAGGTGGAATGGATTACTGTAGATTGCTGTACATTGAAGAGGTGGAGAGAAAGCATTTGTTGTGTTCCGACAACTTCATATTCATTTCAAAAAAACACAGGTGCAGCAATCAAACATCCTTTACAAAACCGTATGTGGATGGTATACAGATAGCTCGACCTATATGTTCTTTATTTTGCAAATGTCTTCTGATCTCAGGGGCAAAATCAGCACAAGTTAAAGAAACGAAACTCCCTTTCAAGGGCGGCGCCTCGTTCGCTTTGTCCTGCAATATGTCCTGCGTACACATCAAGACATGAACGAACAGTTTTAGTACAATAGGACACACTGTAACAAGAGTAATAATATCAGTAAATTAAACTCATTGAACAAGAACTGCACACTGCCGCCACCAACAACAACAGCAGCAACAACAACTGGCTGGTCAAAATGTTGGTTCCCGAAAGTGGTCCTCAGCTAGATTTAGATGGGGGCCCGCCTTCTAGCGAATTCATGCCAAAAGCTTGTCAACAAAGACAATCTGCCACATGTCGCTAGCGCCGCTTGAGTTCAAATTTTGTCTAGCGCGCTGCTGGCTCAGAGCGAGCGCGGGACTAGCGCACGAAAATTGAGACTGTCAACCAGCGGCAGCTCTTTGCTAAGAAATCAAACATGCAGACATTGCGAGCTGCAATGGACTGCCCGTTGTCAGTTCAACCCTATAAAACACGAGCGCGGAGCTAGCGCGAGACTATCGCCTAGGTGCCGAAGTTCATGATTTAGCTCGGGGCCCGCCTTTAACCGCAATTGAAAACACGCACTGAACCGAAGCCAACAATCAGAACCAAAGTATTGAAATAAGAACCATGGTATTACTAGCCAGACAGGCAATAATGGGACCTGACTAGCAAAATCTGACAAACCTTTACTGGCATATGTCATGTGTGACAGAAAGCTTGTTTTGTCTTTCAAACATCTGTTTATGTCAAATTTTGGCAAGCTGAAGTCCTTGAAAGCACTGACATGCATTTCGTCCTTCCAACTCTTCCACGGACCAGACCTGTTTGACTCCTTTGAACCCATTTTCAGATAGGTTTCAGTTTGACCTGCCCAGGTATCCACACCAATTGTAGAAGGCTCATGTTCTTGAAGCCGTTCTCCTTTAAGCCGCCTCAAGAAAGGTCTTTGCAAAGTTCAAACTAATGGGAAATTCACCCCGAATAAACTGAATTAATTGCAGTGGCGTGCAATGGTCTGTTTGAGACAACCCGCTTGAGACGATGCCTGGCCTGCCATTGTGAGATCAACAACATGATTCAAAAAACAATGTGACACTTCACCGTGCAACAGCACAACACATCACCGAAATATTGGTCACACCATGTCACACCATGCAGTCTATCAGCAAAACAAACGAGCTTCGGTGGTATAACCCCCCACAGCAGGAGCAATCTAGCCAAACAATTTTTTTTGCCTCCCGGAACTTTCCGAAACCTTGCTCTAGGAACCTGCACCTCAACCTCCGGAAATTCCCGGAACCTTCCGGAACGCCGGAACCTTCCGGAACCTTGATCTGCCCACTGCACTAGAACCTCCCGAAACCTTCCGGAACTTTCCAAAACCTGAATGTGGGACCTGCACCGGAACACACCGAGGCTTATCTGGGCTGAAGACCCCATGAGCTTACGCTGCTGAGGTTGGAACAATCGTCACATTTCACGGGGACTGCATCCGCAACATGGCATGCATCCCGAAGACGCCACTTCGCACATGATTTAGAAAATACATACCTGGCAAATCGTTCGGGCTGAAATTAAAGCCTGAACCTGAAAGTCAGCCTTTTTCATCCTTTTTCCGCCTCAGGCTGATTTTTGGCCTCCGGGCCAAAACCATGTTTTTGCAGATTTTCAGGGCTCATGCGCTGTGGCAGTTTCTCTAGCTATTTAATCCCCTAAGTTTCTCCAATTGCTAGATCCTTACCGCACTGTCCTGTTGGAATCTACAAAATCAGCACTAGAAGGAGGACCACAGATTTGTTTTTTGCAGTAGGAAATCAAAGCTAGCTTTGAGAGCTGGATATCACCTCCATTTTCGCCATCAACGGTCAAAATCACAAATTTCCTGGAAGCAATTTGAGCAAAAAACGACGCTATTCTGGCGAAAAGCAGCGCTATTCGGGCGAAAAACGCTGAAAGGGTCTTGAAACGGATTTCAGAATCTAGATCTTTATCATGTTTTAAATGTTATCGAGTTAGCATCGTCCCCTATAAATCCAAACTCACTACAAATGTTGGTTCAGTTTTTGTATGTATTTGTAGGTGTCCTCATCATCAGGTTCATTAGAAAGAAAAACCAATTACTCATATCCGAGTACCATCAACTCATGATGAACACGCGATGTAATGTACTGCAATAAAATCATCAAAATCCATCCAGGCAAAATAGAGCCTGAGGCTGAAAAGTGTGATTCAGTCTGATTAGTAGCCTGAATTGGATCAGGATGAAATTGCAGCCTGAGGATTTGCTATGTTCTTTATTCATCCGCATGCCTCAAGGTTGTCGTCTTGCCCGCACGACCTCGTCCGACAAAGCAAATGGACACTACGGGCAAATGTTCCCTGGCTTCTTTGTACCGGTCCAACGAAAACTCCTTCCATACAGAAGCTTCGTACTGCATCGCCGCAGCTGCCTCGCAAGGCACCGGCCGAAGCCGCCAAAATGCAATCCACGGATTTGTGCGTTGAGATAAACTCAAATGCTATCCCCAACAGCATCATAATTTGTAGCCTGCGTGAAACCCATGTACTTCTTTTCGGATTTATTAATGGTTGACCTGATTGACCTGACCTGCTAACATGACATCTTTGTGGTCAGGTGAGGATACCCGACTTGCGGCAAAAGAGGCGGTCTTCCACACTGCCAGTGTCTTAACATTGCACATGTCCCATCTGCGAACCTCCTTGCGCCTAGCACCTGTCATTCCCACCAAACTTAAGCATCTCTTTCATTGAGCCCAATCTAAATGCTGCACCAGAACCTTTCCGGATATGGAAGCTGACGTGGATCTGCACTGAAACCCTGAACGTGCCGGAACCAAGTCTGCAAGCTGCGCCAAATGGCACCGGAGCCAATCTGGGCTGAAAACACCATGGCAAACAATTCAATGCTTTGCCATTGGGAAAGATCTGAACCCGTTGCAACTTAACAAAGCATTTGCATTACAACCCCCCAAAATCAAAAAGTCATTGCACCGAAACCCTCCGAACCTTAGCAGGTATCTGCACTAGAACCATCCGAAACCTCATCAGCTATCTGCGCCGAAACTTTAGGAACTTCACAAGGTATCAGCACCGGACCCCTCCGTGGGGTGATCGGCTATCTGCGCAGGAAGCTTCTGGACCTGTGGAGGCTGATTTGCTCCCCTTCTTGCAAGAAGATTTGCATAACATGGATCAGATGGCAGTTCCCCTCACGAACCCCTTTTCTCGAGAGCGTCTGCGAAGAGTTCTTCTTTAAAGTTAAGGTGTTCACGATCTTCACATTGCACATGTTCGTGATCTCATCTTCATCATATATTATCTTCATCATCTCATCTTCTTCATCTATCTGCGCCGGAACCTTTCGCAACCTCACAAAATTTCTGCACCACAACCAGGTATGTGCACCGGAACCTTCCGGGTCCTCACCAGGTATCTGGACCGGAATTTTCCGGAACCTCACAAGGTATCTCCACCAGAACCTTTCGGAAATTCATCGGGTACATCTGCGCCGGAACTTTTTGGAATCTCAATAAATTACGCACCTTCACCGGAACCCTTTGCCGGAACCTTCCAGAACTTCGCCAGGTTTCTGCACTGGAGCCCTCCGGTACCTCACCAACTATTTGCACCGGAACCCTCCGGAACCTGATCAGCTATCTGCACCGGAACCTCTACAACCTCATCAGCTATCTGCACCGGAACCCTTCAGGGAGAGGCAGCCCTTGCAGAGCCCGAACCTGACGCCACACCAGAACCCAGCGCAAGCCAAGTAAAAGCCATCAGCACGACAAAACGGGCCACCCACAACCTCCCGACCCCAAGCGCACCCCTCACAGAAGCCAGTCGTGCCAACCAGAAACCATGCACCCAGCGATCCCCGCCATTCAGAAGCCCACAGGTGCTCGCACCATGTGTACAAGCCTGCACACACCTCAGAAGCCCACCTGTGCCCAACCCATCCATACCAAAAGCCCTGCGTGCAACAAAGCCTGCCACAAAGCCTGCCATGCAAAATCCCATTGCACTCTGGAGATGAAAATAAATCATGCCAACTGGACACCCTTGAGCCAGCACCCTCCATCCAGAAATCCTGGAATGGGCCATCCTGGAATGGGACTTCTACAAGAGCCCATGAGAAGATCTCTGTAAGAGCTCTCCTGGCTTGGGAGTGGCAGCACTGACCCAATCCGACTGCACCTGCATCCAAATGACAGCTGCTACAGCAGAACAACTGTGCACACCATGAACGCCAGAGTTACCCTACAGCAGGAAAGGTCAATCACACAACGACGAATGCAGCAGTCAACCTTTGCGCTTGCACAGGTGGAAGTATGGCTTAAGATCTGAAAAGGTCGGAGAAACAGTTGGAGACGAGGTAACAGAACGTGTCATGAGTCATGACCTGTGAACTCATTTGCAAAGAATGTCTTGCACCGTATCTTGGGAGAGTAAACTGAAAGAGAGTCACTCCAACCGCGTTACTCAAGGTTGTCTTTCAAGCATGTGACTTGAGACTGTGGGGTACGAGTGACTGCTCTGCGTTGTTTGTCCTTGTCAATGTATTTTGCAAACACAGGGTTTTGGCCATGCGGTTTATGCAGGGCTGGCAGGTCTTGCACAGCAAAACAGTGACCTACTGAAAGGACATAGGAAATCTAAAAATTGATGCATGATTGTGGGTTTGGTAAACTGATAGGCTCCTTGCCCTTTGTTGGCCAGGCAAGTCTGAGTGATCCTGAATGATCTTGACTTTCAACTGAACTTGACAATCCCAAAATGATTCTTTCCACAAAATGCCCTACCTGAAGGCGTCGCACATATGAGGTATGAAAGCACTCCTGCGTCTCCTGGTTCACAACCTGCCAGCCAATCTCTCCATCAGCCACTTCACGGATCTTGGCCCGGCAGAATGTGTCGTGATTGATATCCCAGGCTTGTACAATCTGGCCGACCCGAAAGTGAAGAGCAAGGAAATCCAGCACATCCACCTCATCATAGGGCCATCCCATTTTGTCAAGAATAGCAATTTCTGCCTTTTGTGAGCCACCGCAGCCGACTCCATCCCACAAGTCTGCAGTTGGAAGTTCCTCCCACACCTCCTTCAGGCGGTGACCCCGGTGAACCGCCTTCGCCACGTTTTGAAGGCGAAGGTGGAAGCCCTTGCAACCCCAGGCCGCTCGCCTCTTGTTGTCCTCCCACCGCTGCTTCGCTTCCTCTACATCTTCTTCACTGGCTTCACCAACAACCAGGTGTGCCTTCATCGCTTTTGCTCTCTTTTCCATTTTCACTTTTTCCTTCCTAGTGCAGTCCTTCTTCACCTGCATCAAGTAGCCTAATGTCTTGTAATCTCTTTCCCCAAAGATGTCTGAGCAATAGCAGCGTTCTGGGTTCTCTGGGTCTGGAAAGTGATGACAGCCAAGCCCATCATCAGGATCGTTCAGAAACACAGATGCCACGGAATCTCCATGCTGAAAACCAGTCAAAGTATCCCAGGCTACCAAGAATTTTCCCGGAAAGCTTGCCCAACAATTCACTGCGTTGGATTTGATGCGGCCGTAGTAGTTCCTCCCTCTCATTTCATCCAATTTTTCGCGCGCATTCCTTCGAAAGGCAAGGACATTTTCCGTAGAAAGTGCTAGTCCCAATGACATCAAAACTACACAGAAGCGTATACTCCAAATCCGACCAAATCCCAATTGCAACCTTTGCCGAAACTGCCGGAACCCTCAATTGACGAGGCAATGCCAGGCTGCCAAGGGCTAAGTACCAACAAAAAGATCTGAAACACAACACATGGTCGGCAACATCCAGAAACAGCGGCATCTTCCTGCCTGACGCTTATCGCTGCCGAAACCTGCGCTCTCAGCAGAAAGGTGCCGTCGACCAAAGGCAACCAATGCAAAGAGCGTGCGGGTGTGTCCCTGTGGGGGGGAATTCCATGCACACAATGACTCTCAGCCCGCCCAATTACCTGCCAAACCAGTTGCCCACATGATCAATTGGCAGGGGGACTGCCTGGTTTGTCAGATAACCCAACCCAAAAGGCCTTTGTGAATATTCTTCCACATGTCATTTCATGTTGTGTCCTGTTTCTTTTTCAGTTGCTGGGGTCGAAGAACAGCTTTTTAGCCAGGTAAGGCAAAATATCTACTGTCAACGGAGATCTTCACCCGTACAAAATCATATCTTGTACTTTATGCTGGCGGAGTGGAGGGGTTGGCTCTGGATGTTTCCTTTACCCTTCCTGAACATGGCCTTTGGAAAGGCGAGGCAAAGTATCTACTGTCAACGAAAGTTTTCACCTGCACATGATCAGTGTTTTGATCTTTGTGGTGCTGCTGCACTGGAATGTTTGGGCTCTTCAACAGAGGAGAGGGGCCAGGATCTCTCAATTATGTTTCGTTTACCCATCCTCTTATTATATATGTTGCTCCTGGGACAAACAACATCTGCAGAATAAAAATCTATGAATCCAGCCCTCATGAAGTTCATCTTGCAATGAACCTTCCCAAGATAAATTTAACGACCAGGAACCGGAGCTGCCAACATCCCCAAAATGTGTCTGGTCCCCTCTAGATGATGGGACAAACACCTGGACAGAGTAGGAACCCACCCTAATCCCCAGGTCGGGATAAGATCTCGGGGCCTGTTTATGATTAGACGGTGGGCAAAAACGGAGAACAAAGTTCTTGTGTACCAATCGTCTTTGGGAATCTTTGGAAAATTCCTTGCTCAACCCTGGAGGGACAAGTGCCTTTCTATTGCAAGCATCTCACCCCTGGGAACTTGCAACACCTGCTTGCCAAGGCACTACTTGAATCAAGACAGGGGGAGGGGATGGGCACCAGGGTTGAGGGAGAGACAGTGGCAGAAAGACAGGAAGGCAAAACTCAGAGGCAGTGGAAGACGTTAGATATGGACAGAAACAAAACATGCAAAATGGTCACCTCAATGGTGATCTCAAATGTCGCTCAATCACAGGTCGTTCTCGCCTGCATGCTGCTGGTACCATCAAGTGCCATTTTGCCTCAAGGCCACTCAAGGCTGCCAACTCACAATCCACTTCTCCCAATGTTTTGGTCCTTGAATCCTTCAAGCCTTTGCGGAAACATTCTTCAGCGGCTCTTCGAACTCAAGATTTATTCTAAGGAAGTAACCCATGAAGCTGAGAATTTTCTCGACTGCTGGGACTGACAAAGGTTGAACGTGATCCAGCATTTGGAGCTCAGGACTGGGCTAGCTGCGATAGCTTGTCTTGCTTGTCAGGCGAAGGAAGTCACTTTCATCAAGCGTTCGCTTTGCATTGGCTACGCTGAAATTGTCAGCTTAAGTGTTAGCCTCTATCATCTAACCTCAGGTCGTTTCTGTGTAGACTCTGCGAGCTGCTTTCGTATATCCAAGAGCTTGAATAGAGCTTAATTTCATGACAAGTGCCATGATCAGTGCAGTTCTCATTTATGTGCACTACCAAAATCCCGCGATCGAACATTGACAACCCATCCAATGAAATTCTTGCAAGACTGAAGAAAACAAGTAAGAATAGTAGCGAGCCTGCCTTTACTTGGACTGAGTGGCCATGAAAATATTGCAAAATGATAAGTTGTGCAACATTGTAAAGAGCAAATCATCCTGAACAAACACAAGCATCAGTGAGAGACTAAGATCCCGCATTCGAGCTTGAGCCACGTCTTCCATGAAATTCAGTGATGGGAATGACACAAAACGACTTGCATCGTGTTGGTCAAGATAGCAATGCTGATTTGGCGAGACTGCTTTCTGCGGAAGAAACAAAACCACTAGAAACCCTGCCTGGATTTCATGGTTTATCAATCACTCTGGTGCATGGTTGAAATTCCGAGCTTCTGAGAAACACCTAGCCAGCGATGCATCATTTGACTATGGACTATCTATTGCCCCGTGCAGCGTCTGTTTTCAAAACAAGATGGGAAGCATTGGCGTCTGGTCAGGCTACTGGTCAGTTGCGTTCTTTGCCAACAAATTTCTACACTAGTCGAGATGTGTTCAGGTGTTCTGAGTCACCGAGAACTGACCGGCATGAGTCGCATGCATGTCTCGCAACCAGCGCAGTGTAAGATACCGGGCGGCCATGTGGGCACAACCCCAGACCGGAGACCATTTTGCATTTGAACATGAGCGTGACTCAGGTGCAACGACGACACCTGCACCAAAAGTGAGTTCAACCAAGTTCCCCTCCGCACTGAACTCTTCATGAGATGACACTAAAATATTTTGTGATCCTTGAGAGACTCAAGCAATCTCAACTTCCAGAACAGCTATCGGTTTGCCAGCCAGAAATAATCAGAAGCGGGGTGGCTGAAAAGTGCTGGAAAAACACATGACGCCTCTTTGAAGATATTTGACATCAGCTCCCCAATCGAAAAGGCGACCCACAGCTGGCCGCAGACTTCATCAGCTGTCCGGATGCGTCGCAAACGTTGCAATTCTCTATGCGCAAACCCAAAAGGAGAAACAACATTCTACACGGTGTAGCGAATCAAAGGGGCAGTCAAACCTTCAAACCAGAAGTCTCGAAGTGGGCTCCAGCCCATTTGTGATGTGAAAAATGTGTTGTGAATTGTATTTCATTGTCCCTGCAGGCACTTTCCTGCCCCACTGCCTGAAAAGTTTCAGATTTCAGGTTCGTCCACCAAAATATCAGGAACTAAAATGCACAGACATTCTTGGATCGCGCGATGCGCCTTTGGGTCTTCGTTGGAGTCTCACAAGGCTTCAGCCAACCTGGCGTCAATGAGAATGACACTTCAGGTGCACAGGAACTCTCAACGGCGTCCAGTGTCGATGAGACTGAAAGCATCTATCTAGCAGCTGATCCAGCTAGATGGTGAGACTGTTATGTCATTCCATCTCATACCCAGCTAGATGATATCAAAGTTGCAACAGGCAAAAGAGTTTTCGAAAGATTCCAACTTCAAAAATGAACGCTTCTGGCTGGCTCGGGGTCTGCCTGTTTATGGCCAGGCCCCTGTATGTGTCTCAAACGGCTTTTCAATGAAGTCTAAGATTTCCAGTTTACATACCAGACTGCCGCAGTTGGTGTGATGTTCCCGCTTCAACATGCTGAGACGCCTTGTCCGATTGATATCGATAGTCAGAAGCTTCGCAGACCTTCTATCGCTGGACAACCAAGGGCTGTCTGAGCACACAAGCGTGATGGATTTCTGACTTCCGCCTCTTTCAGGTGACTAAAGTGTATATGTGTACATGTGTGCAGAAACGATTGCATAGCAGAACGTATGAAAGCTTGGTGGTTCCAAACAAGTGACCTTTGTACAGATTGATGCCCTGTTGTTGTGAGGGCTCATGCGACTCTAATTAATCTTCTGAAGGGCTCGGAAAAGGACGCGTGTTGATGCTGAGATGCCATGGAACAGCTGAAGGAGCCAAGAGTCGCACGACTTCTCCAGGGCGAGGCTCCAAGCTGCACACCTTCAACGTGGAGGTGAAAAAAAGTTTCTCAAGTCAGTGACTGGGGTACCCCTAGTCATCATCTATTGATAATCATTTAATGTCATTTCATGCCATTTACGCTAATTAATCAACCATTTTGGGGGGCTCCTTATGATTTGGGAAACTCGCATTTGGGAAGCTGGAACAAGTCTCACAGATGCCCAACCATGGCCTTGTGATTTCTGTCGAGCGCTGTCAATCCTCATGAGCAGCAAGGAGATGGGGCCATCAAACCCAGACTGACTCAAAGGCATCCTTCACTGTTACTGGGGGGCAGCTCTGAAATGACCAAGGGAAGCGTAGGGTTCACGGTTACATTGCTTATATGCTCACAAATTATTGCTTGGATGACGCCAGACACATGTTTGTTGGATAAGTGTGGGGACAAAGAACATGTCTCCAACGCCAAGGCCATGGCTGTGAAGGAGAAGGAGACAAGAATGTATTGCCTGATAGCGCAGGCATGCAAATCTACGAATCTGGGAGAAAAACATGTTTCAGTTGACTGGAAGCATGCATCTCATTATTTGACCACAAGGGTTTTCGTTGTTTGGGGGCCGTACCATTTTACCTTCACTTCCGACCCCGGCCCTTATTCAAAGGCCTGCTAGCCGCACAGTTTTGCAATCCGAAGTCAGGCAATAGGCCGTTCGAGCACATCGGCCAATGCCTGGGCCAAATATTCTGCAGCGCCACTGAATTTGGTCAGAATCGTTTCACTTGGGGCCGCTGCGGCAGGCTAAGCCACGCACTTCGCAACTTGGAAATGGGCTTCGATCATTACCTGCAAAACCTAGCTGCAAGGTGAATGCAAATTCCTAAAGCAAACACAAAAAATTCAAAACCTCGGCTGCAAACTAGGCTTAGTCTGGCATTCTCTGAACACGGCATGAGATTGGACAATCGATTTGTTCAAGCGCTTGGAATCCTAAATGATCACCTGCGTAACAAGGCCACCATTGTTGCAAATCAATTCGCCCATCCTGATTCTGGTGCTTTCAAACACCTGCTTGGACGATTCGCTGCTCCCCGGTTTAGTCCCCCACGACCGCGTTAGTAGTGCGTCAATCACGTGCATGGCGACACCCCAAACGCATAGAGTCACACATGCCTAGTGAAAGGTCACACATATTTTGTCAAAACGACATGTGGGACGCCAGTATACAGAGCACACTTTTTCGGAGTCACAAGATCGAGGACAAGCATGCGGACACCGTATTGAAAGCACTTTTTCCATTATCTTGCGATCATATTTGCTGCACAACATCCTGGGAAACCAATAGCACCCGACCTGTCGGAAAAAGAACATGGGACACCGCTAGCACCCATGTGTTGGACTGACAGTTTCCGAACCAAAACACCATGTGACACTTACAGAGAACACATTTCAGTGAGAGCAACACTTCCGTGCGCCATGCGTGGGAAATTGCACATGCGCAAATCATCGCGAGGAGACACCCTCACAACAGCCCAATCCATTCCATTGTGCGATGATCATATCATCACATGTGCTGGTTCCAACCTCAGAAATGCACCTGCGCAACATTTGCTTGACCGGAGTAAGGTGCTGACCCAGAGGTATCAGTGCCCCTCAAAGCACAAACCGTTGGGACTCCTTACAGCCATACAATGCGAGGATGGAGCCAAAAAAAGAAATCAAGAAGAGACGGCAAAGCATTTTCTGAAACGAGTCAGAGAAGAGCAACGTTGGCAAAGGGCCAAAACACGTTAAAACAAACAATCCACAACGTTCAAAGCTGAACTCGCCAAACAAACCAAAAGCCTGTTGCCACTATAAGCACAAAGCCTGATGTTATAGATCCACTATCCGAACAGCCGAGGGGCATCAGTCTTCAGCTGGAGTTGAAGTAGACTTGGCTGGGCCTCTGCCATGAGGTATTGGAAGCATGACATTGCAACCTACAGTAAACGCTTGCGTTCACGAGCAAGATGACCAGCCCAAGACAATTGTATGCATGTTCCCCCTTGCAGCAGCATTGCAAGCCAAACATGGTCAAAGCCAATGTCAGGAGGTGGATCCACGCGCTCTTTTGGTCTGCCGCCAGGCGATGAGAAGCTCCAGTCACTTGCACTGCGAATAATCCAAATGCGCAAGTTCTGGAGTGAAATTCGGACACAGGGTCCGATAGCCTAATTATAAGATATGTTAAGATATCGTGTTTGACGATGTTTGACGTTCCACATACCCCTTCGGGGTAGGGAAGGATTCCATAGGATTCCGGGCCTTGCACCTTGAACCTGCCAAGCTGCCTGCCTAAGTCGCCCGGCAGGGCGAAGAAGTAGCTGTCGTAGGAGAAAGGTCGGCAGGCTGCAAAAGGTCGCGTATTTCATCTGAAGTCAAACTAAGACCAAGAGGATCTATGACATTGAAGCCTTCATCTCTATCGTCTTGCTTGTCTATCAAATAGGAGTAGTGTGGGCCTGCTGAGGACACAGAGCAGTCACTGTCTTCTGAAGAGGAGTGAGAGCCATCTGGACATTGGCCCCGTCTTTCTGCAATCTTGCGCCTCTCTCGGAAAACACATGCGGAAAAGAAAAACGCCACGTTGAAGAAGACGAACAGCAAACCTCGGCTACCAATCTGCGGTGAATTCTGTGACAGAATCTGTCCTAACAAACATGTGCAAACTAGTTGAGTCGAGCGGCCGAACAAGGCCCCGAAAGCCGTTTTGTCGCTGTCCGCAACGAAACAGTTGATGGGCACCATCCCAAGGAGAAAGCCCCAGCAGATCAAAACGTACAAGTCGAGCATCGTGTTGTAGCTGATCCGTGGCACCTCAACTCTCTAGTGCTGTTCACCTGGTTTTCACATATTTTCTTGGATGTTCAATGTCAAAACGTCTAACACACCGTGCAATGCAATCAAACATCCACCCACTCACCCGGAGCATCAACATTTTTGTGCAGGAATGCTTTGTCAAAGTTTGTTGGTGGTTTTTGGGATGTTTGCTGAATCTTTGTTCTACTCTTGGAGGAGAGGCAATCCAACACTTCCTCCATTACCGGCATTACGCTAGACGAGGCACCATTTCTGACACAATGTATTTGTAGGCCACGGCCGTCAGCAATAAAGAGAGCGTTGCACTCAATCCCCCACCATGGTCACCGTGGACCTTCAGCGAGGCTAGGCTTGCAATAACGATGGTGGACAATGGCAAGACCACATTGAGCAAATAGAACCTGAGCAGAAGTGAAGAAATGCCTCACACAAAAAATGACTTGACTAGATTAGTTGATATGCTTCCACACACTGCAAATCCAGCCAACGTCTTCAACGTCATCCTGCTTAATTACTTCAGAAACTTGTAGGGAGTGACAGCACCACAGAAAATAGAGAAGAACATGATCAACAGCACCCCTGCAATTGGGGGGTCAATGCGAATTCCTCTGGACATCCCCCAAGGATACGAACCAACACGGATCTAATGCCAACATTGAGAGCATGACAAAGACACCAGTGCACAAAACACCAGCACAACTGCACAACACAACAAAATCACCAGAAGAACCAAATCCTCAGCACAAGACAGCACAACAACATTACATTTTGGCAAAATCACCCGCCCCCACAGAAACACCAGCACAACAAATCACCGTCACAATTGATCAAAAGCACACAAAATCACCTAGCAAAATCACTGGCCTAAAAAATGACAAAATCACCAGCACGTAAAAACACGAGACAAAAACACAAGCTCAACAAAATCACGTGCACAACAAAAGCATCAACAACAACAACAACAACAACAACAACAACAACAACAACAACAACAACAACAACAACAACAACAACAACAACACCTAGCAAAATCGATGGCGCAACAAAAACACCAGCAGAACACAACAAAATCACCAGCAGAACACAACGAAATCACCTGCGCAACAAAACTACCAGCACTACAAAGCAGTGAAAAATGCCACACCACACAGAAGACAACAAACCACCAAACGCCACAGAGAAGAGCAGCAGTGTCTTGGTGCCACAGGGCATGCAGTGCGTTCCTGCTAGTGCGAAATCGTAGAAAGCGCCACACCTGCCACACAGATCCCGATGATCAGTGGTGACAATGAGCAGTGATGACAATGATAATGAAAAGGATCCATATGACAATAGGCACGATGCAAAGGCCAGTGATGAACATGACAACAAATGACAGTGCGATGATGAAGTGATGACGGTGATGAGAATGAGAACGCATGACAAAAACAAGTGACGACAATGCAAAGTGATGACGAAGCTATGACAGTGATGAGCGATGCCAATGATCACTAATTCCTTGTAAGAAAATACCTTCAGATCTTTGGGCAGTACAGCAATAACCACAGTACTCCAACCTCTGCCCTGGCATCGCTGGCCAGCCTAACAACACGCAAAACAAACAACCACCAAAGTACCAGCTCTTCAACGAGGAACTGCGGAGCTCGTTGGACTCTCACTTGAATGCGAAGGAGTGGGAATTGGTCATCCTTTGAGTTGTCTGGCACGAGGCTCGGCCGCGGTGCCGATGGTGTGCTCTTGGCTTTGGTGAATCCAGCTGTCACGCTAACAGACGTGGGTTCACTCCAGGAATTTGCCAAGCAGAACACACTGAAGAAGACCTGCAAAACCGAACCAGTGGGATTATGGAAATTCAAATGAGGCACCGTGTGTCCGATTTCATCTATGACGTTGCTTGTTGCTTGGGGCCATACCGTAGTTATCAAAGGAAGTTGGGAAACGTCCTCCAAATTTTACTGCGCTGTGAATGGATCTATATAGTGGGCATGAGTAAATTGAACTCTGCAGCTCTGAATGGAGGGAAACCTAAATGTCCCGGGGTCTAAATGACACAGGACCTGAATGCACTGAGGTTAGATCTGAAACCAAGTTCATGTTTGCGACAGTTGAGAATGTGATCGGTTTGTTCCACACAGTATGTGGTGTACGGTTCATCCCGAGCAAGTTTCAACAAAACACGTTCCATTTTCCAAGGATGCCTCACACAAAATGTCGTCCTTTAAATGTAACTTTCCATGAATCGATGGTTTTCGGCTGAAAAAAAAATGTGACGCAAAAGCTTTTTCAAAACAAATCGTCCAAATCAACTGCTGAGACCTTTGAGAATAGCGATTGGACTCCTGCTCACTGGAGCCAAGATGTCAGCTCCCCACCGCTTCCTCTGAATATGTGATTTCCCGTTCGGTGCTTCAGCCTTGACTACGACCCAGCCCTAGTTCTCTTGGCAAACCCCAACCCCAGAGGTTCCTTCGTTGTACACATCTTCCCAGTGCAAACCCCAACATCCTGTCAGTTCCAGATGCTTTATTCACATTGTCAACCACTTCACGTGCATCCAATGCCTTCGTTCACTCTATTTTAGGCATACTCTTGCTTCATCAAAATAGAAACATCAAACGTACTTACATACAGTTCAGGCTCTGGATACAGCTGTAGGGTGTCTCGCGCAAAATGAAGCAACTTGTGACCTCCACTATTTGAAGAAAGCTCGGACAATGCGACAATGTGAACATAGGCCTGCCCATGACCTTTCGGACAAAGTCCATCATGTTTTTGCGACAGTTCCTAATGTGATCTACCTGTTCTGCACTTTTACAAGTAGTACTCCATAAGGCGATGGCGGAAGTTTGCAGAATAGGAATCCTATCTGTAGAAGGAGAGGGTTGGCTGAGATGGGGTGATGTGTTGATGACTGAGGAGGAGCAGGATGACTGTGATAGAGGTTAATAGATATGGTGAAGCTATTGGTGGTTGAAGATGACGATGTTGATGATGAGGATGATGATGATGATGATGATTGATAACAATGATGAAGATTGACAAGCTGAAAATTGTTGCTGATTGGCGATGATGGCTGCTCCTGCTGCTGATGATGATGAGGAGGAGGAGGATGATGAGGAGGAAGATGATGAGGAGGATGATGATGAGGAGGAGGAGGACGATGCTGATGATGATGATGATGATGATGATGATGATGATGAGGAGGATGAGGATGATGATGATGATGATGATGATGATGATGATGATGATGATGATGATGATGATGATGATGATGATGATGATGGTGATGGTGATGATGATGATGATGATGATGATGATAATGATGATGATGATGATGAGGAGGAGGAGGAGGTGGATGATGATGATGATGAGGAGGAGGAGGAGGATGAGGAGGAGGAGGATGATGATGATGAGGAGGAGGACGACGATGCTGATGATGGGGGTGATGAGGAGGATGATGATGATGATGATGATGATGATGATGATGATGATGATGATGATGATGATGATGATGATGATGATGCTGATGATGCTGATGATGATGATGATGACGAGGAATGATTCTATCTAACTCTGTCGACGTCGGTCTGTCTCTGCTGGAACCTCATAAAACATCGCAAGGTCCACTTTCCCACATTTCACAGAGCGCGTCACTTTACCGGGCCTACTTTTCGACCATCTCGGAGCACAAAACTAATTATGTTGGAAGAAACAACATTTCGTGCGAGTCCTATCAGTCACACGCACACGAGTCTCTCCTTCTCGATGGTTTTCAACTCGTGGCCGGCCATTTGTGGATAAATTAATTTCGCCTCGCGTGATATTTTCGTTGGCTAACTGTACTAACTGGCGCAAAAACTAAGAATGGTTCATATGCAGGTTTGCTGCGTCAGCCATGGAAGGTTGCTGCAGGTAAAATGATTTGATGAGTTATTGGTCGCCTGCGCATCCTACTATTGGTGCCCATGCAGCGCTTCGGTATGCACTGGGGCCGGCGACTGTCCTGCTCCCAGAGAGAGCCACGGGTCTGCATGCTGCGTTGCAAACAGGAAACTTCCGCCCCGCCGAGTCCCCACAACTTCCAATGGAAATCCAATGCTACCCATGGCCAAGGTCGATTCAAGATGCTTGCTTCTTGGTTGATTCCATTTGTTCTTTTCAAAAACAAAGGAAACAGTGAAACAGGTGGAAACAGGTGATCCTCTTGACCTGCTAATTCTTCCTGGCAAAAAAGAAAGTTTACAGTGTGATTTTGAGTTCTGTACCAATGACTTGCAAATCAAGCAAAACGAATCAATCCAAAGAATCACATCTAATAACAAGTGTTGATCATTGATCATATCTATATTAATCACCATATAAAATTACCAAAGAACACGTGTTGATACAGTGTGCATCATGCAGATCCAGGCCTTGGATTCGGGAGAGTGAACGAATCGAACTTGCACCCGGTCGCTTTTATTGCAAGGCCTCGGCAGCCGCAAACGAAGGGGCAGGGGATCTTATGACTGTGGACATGTGCTGATTCAACAAGCGCTTGTAGCATGACACCAAGAGCACTCCGTGGCTCAAGTTCCGCGGAGCTCAACAGTTGGGATGAAAGGAAAGAAAAGAAGCACCCAACTGTTGAGTTTCCTTTCATGAAAGGAACAGCGGAGAAATTTCTTGAGTTCCCAGAGCACCCGAAAGAAAGCTTCGCACAAACAGAACAAGAGGGTGGGACATCGACACAGGGAGGGGCGAGAAGAAATCAATAGGCGGCAGGTACTGGAAGCGAACGTCATGTCCATGCGCCGGGTGCCATGCCATGATCTGCCTGCGGAGCTATGGGGCCCAACCCCAAAGGTTAGAGTTACAAACGCAGCAGCAAGCAAAAGTGGGGAGCCTCCACTGCAGATCGATCTTTTCGCGCGATGACAAAGCTTTGTCTTGAGCCACCAAAAGCGCGGTGCGATGCAAGTGAAACCAACATCACCAAGCCAACACTGTTACCAATCTATACAACCACCCTTGGATCCTCACATCCCAAGAGGGTAGTGTTGGTGATGTTTCTGTACCAAAAAAAAATGAGCAAAGTGCTCAGTGAAACTGGCGGGTCGCTGCCAACGCCTTGGGAGACGCCACTCCCTTCATTCGGACCTTACGGCGCTGCCGTTGGGCTCTGCGGATGCCCTTTCTGCGGTCCTCCTCTTCTGCTTCCTCCGGTGTTTCCTTCAGAGCGAGGCTCTGCTTCTTCATGAACTCGTGCCACAACACCGGGGCCATCATCTTTGTGAGGAAATCGGCAAATTGCCGATACGTGGGCACCCACTTCATGATGATGACCTTCTTTTCTTCCAGCTCCTTGCAGATCAGCAGATCCAGGAGCGTCCGTCTTTCAGTCGGCACCTGGCCGGTACTGATCATATGATCATACAGACTTTTCGCGTCTGTGATCATGTATCCCGGGATCTTCAGCTGGTCCCTCCACTCAGCGGGCGCTCGCTGATCGCCAGTCAGCAGCATCCACAGCAGTAGACGCATGTAGATGTGGCGGTCGGCTGCCAAGCTCATTGAGCAAGCCTCACCAGCCATTGATGACCTCACCACTCTCGTGCTTTTGGCAGAGGTGAATTCCACCAAGCACGCTGGAGCCGGCCCCTCGGTAAGCTTCCGGTCGGCCACAAAGTGCATGGCTCCAAGCTGACTCTTGCCCTGGTCCTCCTTCCCAAGGCTGGCGTCGAAGAACGTGGTGACAACCATGTCCTTCTCCGGGATCTTCTTGTACCGTAGGCGAGCATGCCCATCCAACGCCTCCTGCTTCATGAGCTTCAGAAGCTTTAGTGCTTCTGCGAAGGTGCTCACAGTGGCGTGGTTGATTTGTTGTGCCAGCTTGGACACACCGTAGAGCAGCTGCGGCATGGTGTGCTGAGCTGGCCAGCGCATCTTCATCACCAGCCTCCTTAGCGTGGTGATTTCTTCTGTGGTCAGTGGCCTGGTCGACTCGCCCTTCGGAGCTTCCGGAGCGTCGATCTGTTGGATGTACTTGTCCATCCTGTCGGATAGGCCATCTGTCTCCTGGTGTAGTTCCACTCCCAGGAAGCTCAGCGGTTTGGCCTGTGTGAGAAACTGCCACTCCTTGATGTTGAACCGCTGATTGATGCGCTGCCTCAAAGCAACAAATCGTGGGTCTTGGTCGCTGCCAATCAACAACCCATCGTCGACGTGGAGAGCACATAGGGCCCAAGAGCAGCCTTTCTCTGAGGCAATGAAGACACTCTTGGATGCGTTGAGCTCAAGTAGCCCAACTTCCTTCATTCCATCCTTTGCCTCCAAATACCACAGCCTGGGACTTTCCGTGAGTCCATAGGCTGACTTGAGAACTCTCATGAGTTCCAGTGGTCGGATGGCTCTGTGTGGCTCCACGTTCTTGATTTCGGGCAGCCCTGTTGGCGGTGCTCTGACATAAATTTCTCGGTCCGTGGCCTTTCCACTCAAGAAGGCAGTTGACACATCGAAGCTGTAGACCTGATAGCCTCTGCTCACAGCTACCAGCTTCAGCAACCTCGTGGTCATGTTGGCGGCCGTCGGACTGTCCGTCCGGTAAGTTCCAATTTCTGGATCCAGGTGTCCAGGAATGATCAAGCGGCTCTTAGCCACCAGTGGGGCCAGTCTTTCCGTGGCCTTGTTGACACGGACAATCCGCATCGGAGCCCGGAACACCTTGGATTTTGGCACCTTGGCAGCTTCCAAGCGCGTCAGGAACTTGACCACCTTATTGGCCAGCCATTGTGACCACTCCTTCTGGTCTGCCTTGTCAAAGGCCTGTCGCTCCTCTTCGTCAAAGAAGCGAGGATCCAACTCCTTCTTGTTCTCTTTCAACCTGAGGAGCAGAGCATCCGCCACCAGCAAGTCCTTGATCTCTTCGGACCAAAGAGTCTGGAATTCCTCTGCCTCCTTGGAACTCATCTTGGCTTCCAACACTCCACCTGGGAGCTCCACGTAGATCGTCCGACCAGAGGAACGGTGCCTTCTTCCTTGGATTCGCGGCCACTTCCTTCTCGTTTTCTTCCACAATGAATGTAATCGTCGGGTCCTCCCCAATGAGGATGCTGGTACGTGCTCTGTTGCGTGCCTTGGTTGGCACCTGCATGCGCTTCCTTGGCTTCCTATGGACACGCGCAGCGGTCACATCCAAGCCTGTCAAGCTTCGCAGCAGGGCAATCTCATACTTGGAAAGCCACTCGTTCTGGAGCTCTCCAGTCTTCCCCTGCTCCACCAGAGCAAATACGTATGCCACTCGCAGCTTCTTCTGCAGCTGCTCCTCTTCCGGCGCTTCTTCCGGAAGTTCAGTCATACCCAGCTTCCTCTTGATTGGTGCTGGTAAGTCATCCAGAAGTTCCTCTCGCCTCCTCTGACGAGCCAGTGCGTCCAGCTCATCGTCCAGGATTTCTGGAGGCAGTTCCTGTTCACCTTCTGGATCAGGCATCCCACCTTCAGGTGTTGGAATCGGTGTGGTCGGTGCTGGCGACACCGTGTTCCGGCTGGTTGGTGACAAGTCCAGCACTGGCGGACCCAAAGCTCTTGGCTCCACACCTGGCAGCCGCAAAGGTCCAGCCTGAGGTGCCTCAGTCTGCGGCGCTGGTGGCAATGCTTGTGGGCGTGGCCCATCACCAATCATCTTCTTCCTCTTGAGGGTCCCTTTCGCCACGGGACGTTGGCCGTAGGGAAGTTGGTGCAGGAGCCTCCTCGCACCCTTCAAGCCCATCAGCATGGCTTTCCCCCGCAATCTCCAGAGCTCTCTTCCTGTCGTAGCTCTGGGTGGAGGTGGCTTTGGCACTTCATGTCCCTTGTCCTCAAATCCACGGTTCCCTTCCGGTGCCTTCAGCACTTGCGCGAGCTCGCGCAGGTCTTGATGTGGAATTGGGGACTGCAGTGCCAACTCTTCTCCAGTGGCGAGTCTCATGTTCTCTTCTGCCAGCAGCAGACATCGGCCACGCCACGACACAAAGTATCGTTTCTGGCCTTCTCTGACCAGCACCGTGGCGGGTCCTCGCCATGTTCCTGAAGCATACCTCCTCTGAGCTTTGCGAGGTGACCAGAAATAAATCTGAGCTCCAGGAATGAATGGTCCAACGCTCCGAGATGGTCTCCTCATGATGGACCTCCGAAGCTTGTCTTGGACATCTGTCCTGAGAAGTGCTGTCCTCGCAGTCAGGCGCAGCCTGTGCTGACGAGCAACTTCACCCTCAATTCCAAGAGCCTCAGCAAAGGACAGCTTTTCCTCCTCATCGGTGAGTCCAGGGAAGCGCACATCCTGGCCATACACCCTCTGTGCAGGAGTGTATCCATCCTTGCTGATGGTCTGGTTCTTTGCTGCAACGGCTGCTGCCAATGCATCCTTGAGTTGGCTGAAGCCTTCGATCTGGTGTTCAATGACCACAGCTTCGAGGATCACCGCAAGTAGTCCCCCGTGTCGCTCAGCCAAGCTCAGTTGCCATCCGGCGCGCGCGCCCGTGATGGTGGATGGAATGGCATAGTCCTCCAACATGGCAGCAAAACCAGACTCAAATTCACCTCCTTGGTCATAGGTGATTTTGCTCGGCGCACCGAATTGCGCGAGCCAGTGGCGCTGCCACTTGCTTGCCACGTACGCTGACTGGCGCGTTTTGAGCATCACACCTTGGTGATACAAGGTTCCCACGTCCAGCATGGACAGAAAGACATAGCGTTTTCCCCTGGATGTCCTTGATGTACTTCAAGTCCACCTGGTGGCCCTTGTTCCATCCCTAAGGCCTCAAACCTGGTGCCGATGGAGCTGGGTGGCGCGGTGGTGCCCGGCTGGCACAAGTGTCGCATCGCCACTCCTTGGCGTACTCCACCGCAGCCTCCACCGCCCCTGAGAGCCGGAGCATCCGGACTAGGGTCTGTCTGGATGGATGGCCCAACTGCCGATGCGCTTGCTCCACAGCTTTGCGGATCTCTGGTGATGCTGGGAAGCGCTTATTGTCAGGCAGCTTGGGTCCTTCTTCTTCTTCTGGTCCCTTGATGTGGCGCTCAGCTGCATTTCTGGCAGCCTGCTCAGGGTCCTCAATCTCCTCATCGAGGAGAGATTCCACATCCCTCTCATCGGGATCCTCCGGTTGCAACCGGGCTTCTTCGACTGGTTCATCTTCCACATCTTCATCTGAAACCACGCACTCATCGCCATCCTTCATGGCCTCCTCAGCAAAGGTGCCATTGTAGTGGTACTCCGTTGGAGGGAGGCTCAGAAACTCTTCCGCTCCCTTGAGAATGGCAGCACAAAGCTCCAGGGAGTAACCACCGCAGTACTCTGAAAGCCGAACGGAGCGTCCGTTGACCATCACGTTGCCCTCAATTCTGGCGTGAGAGTGCTGGCCGCTGCACCTTCGGTGCAAGTACCCCAGCACTTCCGACTGACCCATAAAGCGGGTGGTCTTCTGGATGGGTTGGTGATTCTCCGGATGTTTCAAACCATATTCACATTGGTCCATCACCGCTTCCGGAAGACCTTCGAAGGCATCGATGATCTCAGGTGTTCCCCAGGCTTTCGAGGGATGCGGGTTCTCACCCAGCACAGCTTTGTTCCTTCTCCTTTGCTTGAGTACTGCACGCCTGGTAAAAGACAGCAGCGTCTTTCGCTCCATCAGTCGTGCAGCCTTCAGTGCCTTCACCTGTGCCATGGTGCGTTGGTTCAGGTTTTGAAGTGGGGACCACTTCGTGCAGGGCCAAGCCACGACCAACAGGTCGGGATTAACCCGTTCGATGTGGTCCAGAGCTCGGGTGATGTCATCCTGTTGGTAGAGATTCCATTGGGGAATCGTGATGGGTTCACAGAATTCCCAGAACACCTCCAGGATCTTCCACCCGGTCTTCCTCTTCAGAGGTCTTGGAACCTGCAACTTCTGTGACATCACCTGCTCCCGAGAAGCTTGGGCCTCCAACTTCTCCTCGCTCTCTTTCTCAAACCCGAACAGCACTTGGTTCACGGCGTTCACCACTCGCCGCTTCTGTCCCTTACTGAAGGGCTCCTTCTGGGCTGGGCTCAGCCACTCACCATGTCGTTCCTCGAACTCTCGCTCTTCTTCTTCAGTGCTGGTGCCTGGGTCAGAGTCGGTTGGAACTCCAACCTCGTGAGAGCTTTCTGTTACTCCTGAGGAGATAGATCCCTCGGAATCCGTGGGTGTCTCCTCTCCCGGCGCAGCCCGGGTTACTTTGAATGCGTCCTTCATCAGCACCTCCGTGATGGAGGTGTCATGGTCCAGGTGGCGCTGCATATCTGCCAGCACCGTTTCACTCAGCAAGCCTGGGACCAAACAGCTCTGATCCACGTGCCAAGTTTCCTCCACTTGGCTCTGAGCTTCAGAGCTTTCTGACCCTGATGTCTCTTCCTCCGATGCGTTTCCACCTTCCAGGA
>VSDK01004343.1:49640-64905 GCA_009767595.1 Symbiodinium kawagutii | reverse complement strand
GCCGGGCCACGCCGCTGCCGGTCCACCAACACTCGAGATTCTCAGCCATGTTGGTTTGCCATGCGTGAAGCATGGATACAGGTATGCCTGGGTGGACACCACCGGCGGTCCTGCTCCAAAGCGGAAAGTCTCATCCTGTTCGATGACGTAGTGGCCCAACCCCAGCTCCTTCAACTTCGCTTGGTGAAGTCGGTGCCATTCACAGCCAGCCACAGCTGTCCTGCACCCAGTATCCACGATGACTTCACCAGGGGTCAACACTGGGCCAGCATGCATCACTTCCGGAGGAGCCTCCTCATCCTCAGCAGCCAGTGCTCCACGCTCACTGTGGTAGTAAAGCACACGCTTCAAACCGCATGTGCGGCAGTTCGCCCAATGAGCGTGTGCGTTGGCGCCCCACTTCAATCCATCGAAGTGGTGCGGGCACATACTTTGTTCCTCCGTAGGGTACTCACTGGCCTGCGATGGCTTCACATTGCCTCGCTTGTTGAGGGCATTGTCATACAAGCTTCGTCGAAAAGCTTGGAGCTGCTTCTTTCGAACAGCGTCTGGGACCTTGCCCTTTTGCGATGGTTCTGGCAATGGGCCTGAGAAGCTTCCCGGCACTGGTCCTTGTGGCATCCGTCCTTCGGATGATGCCGCTGCTGAGGATCTTGCTCCGCGGTAGCCTCCGCCTCTCATCAAGGCATCTGGTGTGGGATTGTGCCTGCCGATCGCATCCATTGCGATTGCTTCTTGCTCGGCCTTCAAGGCCTCATAGAGCAACTTCTTCTCCTGTGTATCCATGTGAGGGAGAGCAGCAAGCATCTCTCTCGGTGCCATCTTCACCTGCTTGCTCTCATCGTGGTGTTTCTCAGCAGCCTTGATCCTCTCGTCGTCGTAGCCCAGAGTTTTCATGACCGTTTTCAAGGCCAACTTGAACTCCTTCTTGGATGGTTGCGCCAAGGATTTTGGTGATGCCTTCGGCGCGGCCGAGGATACACCGGACATGGAACTGACCTCACTGAAGTCACTGTCCGAGCTGTAGTCCTTGATCACATCCCATGGGCCCAAACGATCGGCCATCATAGTGAAGTTCACCTTCGTCACCTTGGTCTCTGCCTTGGTTGGACTCGGTGACTCCCTTTTGGGTGACAGCGGCGTGGTCGATGTCGGCGAGGTTGGCGACTTCGTTGGCTGGTTGGCTTGGAAGGTCATGTGAGCATCACTTGCAGCGGCCTTCTCATGCCGTTGGTGGATTGGGTCCTGGCCTGATACCACTCTTGGACATTCCGGATCTCCATGCCAGTGGCCTCGGCCCCCACAGGCGGAGCAAGTCGAGTTTCTCTTCCTCTCGTCTGGCCCTCGGGCATCAGCCTTTACCCTTGGCCGTTTGCCACCGCCCTTGCTTCCACCTTTCCGGTAGCCACGGGCCTGCTTGTACCCCGAAGCCTGAGCTTTGGCTCGCCAACCCGCAGCATAGGCTTCCTTGAGGTTCCATGGAGTGGAGGTTTCAACCTCCTCTTCGTCTTCCTGGCTTTGACCGTACCAGGATTGGTCCTCGTCCCAGTCTTGCCACTGCCAGTAGCCTTCGTGATGGCTGCGGTACGACCAGTCCTCTTCTTCCTGGGATTGCTGTTCCCAGTTGTGGCCTTCTTCCCAGGCCTTCATCTCCCGCTCCAGGTCCTCTTCGTCGGCATCGTCATCTTCTTCTTCCTCATCATCGTAGCCGTCATCGGCCTGGTACGCTTGTTTGTACCGTGATGAGGATGCCCTGGAGGATCCTTTGGAGGACGCAGTCCTTCTTCGTCCTCGGTTGCGGAAGTCCGGTCTGGCGCCGCCAGATCTGTTGGAACGGCCTTCTTCTTCATGGATGTGCGAGCATCTGAACCTCAGCACATGCTCTATCTTGGCCGTGTTGTAGGTGCCCCCAGCGTTGTAGAAGACGTCCATTCTCTCCTTCTTGGAAAGTCCAGCCCGTGACAGGAGCTTCTGGGCAAAGTTCTTGTCTGAGATGACGGTGCGCTCATCTTCAGCCAGGAACTCCGTGCGGAGCCGTTTCAGCTGCGCGATGTACTGCGCAACTGGTTGTCCCGGTTGCCTCCGGTACTGCTCGTAGGCCACCCGAGCATGTTCGAAGCGCTCGTCGCTCCTACTCCCGTAGGCTTCCTCCAACAGCCCCATCACGCGGTGGTAGCCTCCTTCCGCTCCCATCTCTTCCAGGCTCAGCTGGTTTAAGATGTCCCTTGCCTCGCCGCGGCAGGACAAGTACACCAGCATACTCAGCTCGTCTTCTCTCAAGTTGTAGAGAGCTGTCTGGGCAAGGAGGACCCTTTTCCAGTCCTTGTACTGAGCCCTTGCCCCGTGGAAAGTCTCAAGCTTGACCTGGTGCAACGCTGGTCTGCTTCTTTCCGCCTGGCTCACCTTCCTCTTCAGCATCTCTTCCAACTCTGCGGTGGCTGCGTTGGAAGAGGCTTCCGAAGGTGTCTCGCGCTTTGGTGAGCGCATTGGCGAATGCACCCTTCTCTTCGCCACCGGTCGCCTGTGAGTTGCGGCGCTGTCCACGGAAGCATCCTGTGTTCGTGGCTCTTCTTCTTCTTCCTCTTCCTGCCACTCCTAGGTGTAGTCCGAACTGTCCCCACCGTAGTCAGGTGGGTCTTCACCACCACCTCCGCCAGGGGCAGCTTGCCTCTTGGATGGTGGCCTCACCTTGTTCTGTTTTCGGACCTGCTCCTTCTTCACTGTTTTGGCAGGCTTCTTGTCTTTCCCTCGTGACCTCTTAGGGGGATCCTTCCTTTCCTCGTCTTTGGGCTCCTTCTTCACTGGCTCCTTCTTGGGAGCTTCCTTCCGTGGAGGTTCCTTCTTTGGAGCTTCCTTCTTTTCAGGCTCCTTCTTTGTTGCCTCCTTCTCTTTCTTTCTTCCATCTTTCTTGTCCCTGGTAGGCTCAGCATGTCGCGACCCGCGTGGGTCAGCACTGGACGCAGCCGGTGCACCAGGAGCTTCCGATGGTGTGGAACTCGCAGGTCCCCATTGGTACCATCTTCCATCATAGCCCTGATAGTACCAGTTGATGGCATCAGTCCACCAGAATCCACTGGATGCTGCATCCCCTCCAGCTTGTGGCCCAGCTGGCGCACTCGAGGATGGCACCCAGTTCCATCCGCTGGATGGCGTGGCACTCGTGCCAGGGTCACTTGCCGGCCGACTTGGTGCGTTGGCAGCCTTTCCTCCGCCCTTCGCACCCTTACCCTTTGCAGGTTTTGGCAACCCTCTCGACACAGCAGCTCTTGCCTTGGCGTCTGCTGACGGAGGTCTCGATGGTTCAGGGGGCTTGGATGATCCATCCTCATACTCTTCCCCTTCACCACTTCTCTCTTCATCATCTTCCTCCTCATCCCTTCTTCTGCGACGACGGGATGAGTGCCTCCTCCTCGCAGAGCCTTCGTTCCGGCGCTGCCGGTCTCTATCGGCCCTCTCTTCGGCCTTCCTCTGTCGTCTTCGGTCGTTGTTCCTGGATTGCCTCGTGTCCGTTGTCGGGGTGTCCGGCACTGGCACCTCTCTGCCATCTCTTTCAGAGGGCGCGGCCTCTGCTTCCGGAGGAGCTTCCTCCCGGCTTGGAGGAGCTTCCTCCCGGGCTGCAGCTTCAGCCCTTGCAGGCGCAGCCCGCGTCCTTGTGCCCCCGCTCGGCATGACCAAGGGCTCACCAATGCGGAGCTATGGGGCCCAACCCCAAAGGTTAGAGTTACAAACGCAGCAGCAAGCAAAAGTGGGGAGCCTCCACTGCAGATCGATCTTTTCGCGCGATGACAAAGCTTTGTCTTGAGCCACCAAAAGCGCGGTGCGATGCAAGTGAAACCAACATCACCAAGCCAACACTGTTACCAATCTATACAACCACCCTTGGATCCTCACACTGCCAAGTGTATCCGGGCCACTTGACAGGACTCAAGCCATACACTTGTTCTGGCTTTCACACTTTCTTGTGTGGGGTGGTTCTTACCTTTACCAGTGCTAGCCCCAGGCCAGTAGGAGCCAGAAGCGGGGGGCAGTGGTTTTGGCTTGTGTGACAAGAAATCTCTATGACTTAAAGGGAAAACACCAGATATATATTTCAGAATTGATGGCGGTCAATTTTATGTCGATCTCGTGTTGAAACAGTCTTAGAAAATGTGTGCATACAGGCATACTATATGTACGGATATGTACGGTGTGTATACCTTCTCATTTATCCCATTTGGAACATTGCGAAAGACTTGCAATTCGAGAAACACGCCAAAGCGGAGTAATAGCGAGAGGTCCTGAGAGTCGAAGGGGAAATTCCTCAGCTTGAATCTTTCCCCGAACTCACCATGGATGAGCCACTTATACTTCCACTCGCCCTCCTTTTTCTTCGGATGTCCATTCTCATCCGGGTTGGCCAACGAGTTTTCAACCGTGGCTCTATCGAAGCTTTTCTTCAGATCTGCCTCATCTTCTTCTCGCACTTCCTTCGGATATACGAGCGTGGCTTCAACGAATACCTGGGCTTTGAACGTTTCCAACTGCTGGTCAATTGCTGACAGTTTATCCCAGTTCACGCGGACTTCAAAGTAGTAGCAGGAGGTTTGCTTGCGCCATCCTTTGGGTGGAGTGGCCATGCCGGAACTGGGGCAAAGTAGTTTTAGACCAAAGCTCACCAAAGCCGATTGCTGCAGTGCAAGGCATTCAATGGCAGCTGAGAAACATTGACAAACTTGCTGACCGAACATGAGTGAAAGCATGAAGTGCCAACCATTCTCCAGTCCTAGTCTGATGGAAGCAGTTTCACCCAGACCCACACCTGTCCCTGAATCCTTCCAACATTTCTGACTTCTTTCTGAATTGTTATTGCAATTCGGATACCCCCCCAATATCAAGCGCCTTCAGTAGGACGACCATGGCACCTGCCAGGCCTGACAGCTATGATTGACAGCCTGGAATTGACAGGGGGCCAAGCAGATATAACATGACCAGATTGAGACATGACAGAAATCAAAGTCCTTCCGATTGTCAAGATTAAGACATGATCAGACATGACATGGATTGAGACATGATCAGATTAAGGCATGCCTTCCGTGCACAAATCCTTTTTAGACTTTCAACCTGCAAATGGCTAATTAACAAACATCAAAATTCGATTGTGTTTTGGTGGCAATTACTTGGTAAGAAACGCCATCATCAGGTTGCCATCAATTCCAGCATCAGTCAACACTTTTCTGATACGTTGCACGTGGGCTTGCTCCTTGCAAGAGGAGTTTTTGCAGTAGTTCCGCAATACAAAGTCCAGAAAAAAGAAAGAACACAACATTAATTCACACCACCCTTGGAGAAAAATGCCTCGAAGAAACAAAATAAGTATCGCCTAGTTTTAATGCGTTTCATTGCAATCATGTCAATCTGTGTGAGTCCCTATTCTCACCTGACAGCTACTGTGGAATGGCAGCAAGATGTGCACCAGACCTGGCATTTCCCTCGATATGTCGCTGCTTTGAAGAATCACTTCAGCATAACATCAAGGAGCCTTGGATTCCATCCTGCAGCCACCCGGGCACCTCTCCTGGTTGCCCAAACAAAAGCACACTTGCTCCGTGTCAATCACATCAAAGCAGTCTTTTGTGAATGTCAAAAATCTGGGAGCATAAAAGGACTGCAGATAGGTAAGCCTCCCTGGGATCCACACAGGCCGAATTGATTTCAAAACTGCGCCACTTGCAAAAGTCAAGCCGAAAATAGCGGGGCAAATTGCTCATGCGATGAGATGCAATGAGTCATTTTATACGTCTTGGTAGCTGACTTCGTTGAGAAGTTCCTCGAGAAAGGAAACTGAAACACATGTGTTGGATCTTAAGGTCCGCTCGCGCTGTGTTTCGTACAGCTAAACACCCAGCAGCACAACTTAGCGAAGGAACCTAGCAGTAGAGCTGCAGGCTAGTTGCTGCTGCTCCACCACTCAAAGAACAGCGTTCTGTTCTTGCCAGAGCTTCCGGACGTTTACCTGTTCTGTGGTTTCACCAAACATGTTCAACGATTGTGAAGAGACATAAAACTGGAAAGCCAGAAATAAAGCAAAAAGGTGCTGGAAAAACACCTGGCACTTGCCTCCACATGCCAGACAGGGGAATGCAAAAAGACATCCTAAGAAAAAAAGACCAGCGAAGTATCAAAGAATACACCAGCACCGACCCCAGACAGGATAAGTGAAAATCGGCGACCCACAACGCAAAAAAATGTCACTGTCGAAGCACGTTGATCTTTGTAAATTACAATGGAAGCAGAGGACACTTCCAAAAAATATCCAATATCCAAAGAACCTGGAAGGAATTTTGCATGATGAGGCGGGGATGATGACTTTACAATCCGGTATGAAAAGATGTTTCAAACAGAATTGGAATGGTGAGAGACGGTGAGAGATGAAGTCTAAGGAGGTATGATGAGGGATGGTGATGTATGACAAACGTATGATACGCAAAATGTATAATAAGGTTTGATTAAGGATGATGGGGCAGTATGAGGTAAGGTAGAGAATGAGGCATGATTAGCTTTGAGGAAGTCGCTGAGCGGCGGTATGATCAGTTATTCAGGCAGAATGAGGTATGAAGCTGGGATTCGAAACGACCAAGTATGACGAGAAATGGTCAGGTATGATGAGGTGTTGTGAAGCGAGATGAGGAGCGATCAGGTGTGATTCTGAGATATGACGAGTGATGGCGTTTGACACCGTAGTAGGGATTTGACAAAGCATGAAGATGCATCATGAGGCAGAGTGAAGTATGAGATGTTCCTCACATTTGATGAGGTACTATGCTGGGATGATGAGATAAAATAATGAGGTATGGTAAGACACGTCGCGGCGAAATGTGAAAAGGCCTGAGGCTGGATGAGGCAAGGACGGGACTGAACAAGGATGAAATGTTGACAGAACATGGATGAATTCATGATGGAACAAGATCCGATTCTATGCCCATTCAGCTGGTTGCTGTTTGGGGAATGATGGTGGAACAACAGGATTGTAACTGCTAGACATTTGGGACGCAAGAACAAACGATTATGGAACAACAGCATTTTTTTGGTGGAAAACAAGTGGGAGACAAATGGCGGACATGGACAAATTATCGTGGAACAGCATCGCTGTAATTCTTGACGAAGGATAAAAGTGACAAGTTGGAGACAAGGGCAAATCATGGTGCAAGAGAGCATGGTTTCAAGTGGGGGAAAATGTGAACAAAACAGGAAACAAGTGGGAGACAAGAGCAAATGATTGTGGAGGAGCGTGGCTTTGAGTGGGGCGGGAAATCGGAAAAAAAGTAGGGGACAAGTGGGAAACCAGGGCAACTCATGATGGAAACAAGTTGCAGACAAGTGCCAAACAAGGGCATTTTTGTGGAACAACATAGTTTTAGGTATGGAAAAATGGGAGACAAGCGTGAGTCAAGGACGCATAATAATGGAACAGCCTGGCTTGGAGTCGCGTGAGACAACTGAGGGACAAATGGGGGACAAGTAGGAGACAAGGGGGAAACAAGGACATCTGACAATGGAGACAAATGGGAGACTAAGTGGGAGACCAGTGGCGACAAAAACCAATGATGGTGGAACAACGTTCTTATGGCTTTAAGTGGCAAACGAATCGGAGACAAATGGGTGATACGAAAATCCCATGCTGATTCACTTGCCTCATGTCAATCACATGTGGATTCCACTTCCTATTTGGCTCAAGCACCCTTTAGTGTGGGGTGGAGTAGAAAACATAGATCTGTGACAACTGGGTGCCATGGGCACCAGGGTGGTGCCCCTGACAAAGACTCTGGTTGGGGGAATGCCGGCAGCAACAGGTGACTGCAAACACTGTGCCAACAATCGTTTGACAACGGACAACAGACTTTCTGCACGGCTTGCGAAACGAGATGAAACTTTGAGCTAACGCCCTCTTGGGCATGTAAAAGACGTGAAACCTGATAAAACATAATTCTACGTTGGCAGTCTGCGAGGCTGTAAAGCATTGGAAAGGGTGACGCTACACTCTGTTGGTGCGACTGTGGCATGTCACCACAGACTTCTATGACTTCTAGTTTTGAACATGGAGGCATAGCCTCAAATCAAGCTGCCATCCATCGCCCACGCATTGTGCGTTAAACGCTTGAGCCTGAGCTTAGCCTGTGGAAGTGCAGCAGCTGCTTTTGATCAGCCAAGACCGGCATAGTCCAGGCAGTCCTCGGAGTTCAAGTGCTCCGTGTCAAAACGTGCAGACTCCGACACCCAGAATCAGTGGCAAAGATTGTATCAAATGCGATATGTCGGAACACCCAGCCCAACTGAACCCCTTCTGGAGATTGAAGTTGAGCATATGACTGTGGCTTGACCACACCACCTGTATCAAAAACAGACTCGCAAGGGGCCATCTCAGTCGTGGAAAGATTATTTTTGAGATGACATGAAACAAGATGCAAATGAAGTGAACGAATCAGTGAACCACAATCAAGACTGTGCCTCAACGCTACCAAAAGCTTGCGGCCCTCTCTCACGACCCCTGTCATGCAAGCATTTCAAAAATTGCAGCACTCTAAGAAGCGTCCAACCACACCTATTACCAGCGTCCAACCACACCTATTACCAAATCCAAAAAAAAACAAAACCAATCACCCAAAGTCAGAACTTGCTCTAGATTGCACCATTCTGGCTACTACTGTTTTGCTGACCTGGTCCCCTCCCTGGAATCATAGCTCTACCAAAAGACTCGAAAACTTGACAATGCATCGACACGCAAGCATTCTGAACTGGAACGTGTGCTGCACCTTTGGGTTTGGATCAGCCAGGCACCTAGCGCAAAAGCTCACTAACGGTACCTGTGTTGCTCACACCATTGGCATAACGGTACCAGCTAAGCTGCTGTCCTGGTTCGCACAAACCACAAACATTCTGAAAAATAGTCAGGCCCGCCTTGTCTGGTTGATATCGATATGGAGTCAGGGGCTTGGTAGACCTGCAGCTGCGGCCCTCTGAACATTCCTCGTCCTCTCGTTTTCTGGCTGGTGTCGAAACTGCACAGAAATGATGACACGGAAAGATGTCAAGGTTGGTAGTTTCAAACAAGTGACAGCTTGATGGTGAGGCTGCAAATAGGCAATCAGAAATTGCTTTAGAACATCTTAGAACACGATATACAATATCAACTCTGGGCAGTGCAGTCAGGGCCTGGACTTCAGAAGTTCCACGACTTGCTCAAGGCCTTTGAGCACATCTTCAGCTGGGAGCGCTTTGGCTCGAAGCTTCACACCTTCAACCTGTATGCAAGGCGAATGCTACTGTCAAGTCACAGAGTTCCACAACATTTCGCAACCATGACCTTGTGGTTTGCGTTGATGACGGCGATGCTGTCAATCCTCTTGGGCAGCAAAGAGCCCTGATGGCGAAGGCAAAACTAGATGATATTCCCTTTCTTTCAAAAACATTCAAAAACCAAGGACACTGTCAACCAGCTGGGGGTGCCACACAAAAACACCAAAAAGAGGAAGCCGGTTGGATCCTCCATCACTTGCTACCCTGCTAAACCTAACTTGATGGACTGGACGGCCGCGCCTGACAAATGTTTGTTGGGTACGCTATCGGGACAAAGCACACGTCTCCAATGTCAAGGCCACTGCACTTGCCACTGTCTAAAAGCAGAAGAGGATGTATTGCCTGGCATTTAGAATCCAGAAGCTCAATATCAAAATCTTCCAAATCAAATAATCTCACAACAAATTTTACAAGAACTCCCTTGAATCGTGCATCTTACTATCTAACTGCCTATGCAAGCTTTCCGCTTGTACTTGTTTTGGGCAGGGGTACAGTGTGACTTCTCACCCCGCGTCAAAAGCGCCTTCTCTGGAAAATTCAGATCTGCTAGCAGCACAGTTGGAAGCATCTTGCCGCTCGCAAGCAAAGTCAAGCAATCGGCAAATTCTCTTCTTGTGCGACCGAAAGGAGTACCAGGCAAATGCCTCGGTGTGTTTCGGTGGTGACCGTGCAGTTCGTGTTTGTCAGAAACCATTCACTCGGGAGGAATGCTGACCCAGGCACGCTGTCACAACACGCAATTTCTCCATCCCATCTACTTCAAAATGAATTTCTGTCACTACCTGCGAGCTGCGAGATGAGTCGTGGCAAAAATGAACGCATGAAAACAAACGGAGGATTCGAAGCCGAGCCTTATTGGGGCTCTCCCTGAAGGCAGCATGAGATCGGACCTGCGATTTGTTCAACCGCGCAGAGTGGAAAATGATCACCTGGACAGCAGGGCCAGCATTGTCGTAAGTCGACCCACTCGGAGTCGCGATCAAAAAAGTATCACATTTCAATATATGACAGCCTGCTTCCAAACAGTTCACAACTATGTCCAGGCTGAAATCAGTTTGTGAGCCTGATGTTATGCCAAGTTCTTCTTCCGGGTGTTTACAACATTGGAGACATGATCCAGTCTTGGCTGAGCATTTAATCGATCCAAGAGCACTGCGTAAAATTTACAGATTTGGCCTTGTGTACCTCCGCTTCCCCGTGCGGCTAGGTTTGATGTGTGTGGGTGTCACTCTCTCAAATCCAGTAAACGCCAGTGAGCATGGCGCAAAAACTTTTCAAAAAAATCTAAAAAAAAATTGGACAGCCTTCAGGGCGCATGGTCTGGGCTGGTCGCCCCATTTCTGGATTGGCCACCTTTGGCCACCTGGTTTGGGGAAGCCTGGTGGTGAGCTCCAGAAATTAATTGGGAACCCAGAACTCGTTTCGGCTCCAGGCTTTCAGTCTCCGAAGCTTGGTCTTCGAACGTGTGAAACCTTTGATGGCTGAAGATGGTTGAAGATGGTTGAAGTCTTGCTTAGCTTTCGGAGGGTTTCAAGGTCTAAGTTTTTTCACCCTTAAAGGTTCAAGCTGGTTTGTGGCAACTTGCTTGGCAACTGCAGGGTTCTTTCAGAAACGGCAATTCACGGTTTCGAGGTTGTACGCTTGAGAGAGTGGTGGGTCCGAGATACTCTGGGCACAGGGTGAGACTTGGCAGGGTTCACATCCTGACAAAAGTCTGCGAGTTGTACTCATGGACTTCGAAGCCTTGGCAATGAGATCTAGATGGTTAAGTTTTATTGCCTTTTGCACGGCTTCAGGCTTTTATCTAGCAAATTTACAACCTTGCGTAGTTTCAGGGTATCACTTGCACAGATTCACTTGTAGGGTTCCATTTGTCAGTGCTGCAGCGTTTCAGCGATTCCAGGTGCCTTCGGAGCTTCCACAGAGTTCCACGATTCCGGAATGTTGAGTTCTCGTTCTATGTAGCCTTTCTTGGTTGCTATGATCGTGCTATGATTAGTTGTCTTGTATCAAAAGTGGGGATCTCACGCAGGTGTTACCAACTGTCTCCAGGCCTCCGCAGATTCGGGGAATCTGAATCTTTGGGAAAGCCTTGGGCTTGAAACCTTTGGAGGGCCTGAAAAAAGCAAAGAATGAATGGAAATGTGAACACCTCATAGAAGCGAATCTTTGGAAGCGATTTTCAAGGAACCTGACCTCATGCACATGCTTTTCTGGGAAGCAATGTCTAGCAAAGAATCCGGATCACTCATCTCATGACTGAATATCATGGAAAGGCAGAGTTTCTGAAAAGGGTCTTGCCCGCTCATGGGCAGGAGCAGGTTTTGGATGACATCTCAAGACAGCCTTGGGACACAACTAGTAAGTCTTGCAAGTCATTGATGGTGACCTCAAGAAAGGTTTCAAAAAACTTTTTGCAACATGTTCCTCATAGAACATTCTTAAACATCCACGTATTATGCTGCGAAAAATTGCCAGACTCATTGATTGTGTCAATTCTTGCGCAACCCGTCTTGTAGAGTAGACATGAGTCGACTTTGGGGTAAATCATCTCCAACTGTGTATGATGCGGGTATTGTGGACTGCCTTGCGATATTTAAAGAAGGAATGTTAGTGTTTTGTAGTTTATCTGCTTTTGATTTGTACCAATTGCTCTGTTTGCACGCTCTTCACACTCCCTCTACATTCATGAAGTTTGTATCCCTTTTTGTGCTTGGGGAAACTTGATCTATGGAGCCCATTTTGCTTGAAAGGCTCAAGCAATTACTTTTTGAATATTCAAATACACAATTTTGAAGAATGGTTCTTTCAAATTACCTGACGTGACATACATGGCAAAAACAACTATGCATGCGAAACACAATACCTTGGACGACTTGGACAAACTGTAAACTGCACCTGATGTGCAAGCCCAGCAAACGTGTAAAACACTCAAGAATTGCCATACCCGTAGAATGACCTACCCAACACGATTCCAACACCACAAATTGGTATGCGCATTCAAGAATTCCTGGAACAACATCTTTGAACGCCTGATCTCCTTTGTAATGGATTTCCAAAAAATACAAAAAGAAAGAACCCAGGAAACCAAATCTGCCAGGATCGCCTCTTGGTTCTTGTCCTCCTTTTGCCCGCTGCAGTACATCTCAAATTGAGCCATTGAATCCAGAGCCATGCTCAGCTGCTCGAGAAACTCTGGCCAACATTCCTGCAAGCACAAAATGTGGATTCCTTTCTCCAACATCTCCTTGATCCTCTCCACGATCTTAGTCTCTCTTCTCTCAGATTCAGCTTCATGACTCGTTGTTATCTGGGAGCCGTTGAGACCTTGGGTGTCTGTAGCGATGTGCTTGTAATAGTGGCGATTCAACACATTCCACGAAGCAGCCCTGATGGGGTCGCACTTGCCAAGTGCAAGTTCAGCGCCAATGGGAGGGTGGTCCGAAGGAAATTGCCACAGCGTCCCGAGTTTTTCCGCTACTTTTGGAAACCCCAAAGAACCTAGTTTGTTGATGATGACGGTCTCAATGCAACTTTCCAGCATCAGTTGAGCTTTGTGGAGATCTGTTTCAATCGATTCCTCCTTCTCTTTTCCAACGACCTCGGGCTGTTTTGGAAGGTATTTCAACGCCTCCTGGATGCAGTCGATTCCTTCCTGTGCCGCTTGCTTCTCAAACTTATCATCTTGCAGGCTCTGAGCACCCAGAAGCCGAGACTGCATTCTGCTCAAACTCCGGCCTTATCTGCAACCATTGCGACATGAACTCCCAATTCAAACAGCAAACGTAAAGAGATAAACTTCCACACCACTTGGCCGCAACAACAGAGCAGCATCAAATGCGTGCGCAAGTGCAAACCCAAAAAATAAACTCAAGTGCTATCCCCAATAGCATCACAATTTGTATGCGGAGCCTGTCTTAGGCCCACGTACCTCCTTTCGGATTTGTAGATGGTTGACCTGACCTGCTAAGTTGATGTTTGTGCGGTCATTTAAAGGACACCCATCCTGCGGAAAAAGAAGGGGTCTTCCACACTGCATGTGTCTCAACATTGCACATGACCCATCTGCGACCCTTCTTGCACCTAGCACCTGTCATTCCCACCAAACTGAAACATCTCTTTCATTGAGCCCCATCTATGCTGCGCAGGAACCTTCGGCAACCGGACGTGGATGCTGCACCCGGAACCCAGCGGAAGCCGACCTGGATGCTGAGCCGACACCCGGCCAACTTGACGTTGATGCTGAGGCAGAACCTTCCGGAACCTGACATGGATCCGCAGTGGAACCCTGTAGAACCCCAGGTGGATGCTGCGAACGTGCCGGAACTCAGTCTGGAAGCTGCACCCGATCGTACCAGAACCAATCTGGGCAGACCTCATAGCAAACAATGTTTTGCTGTCACAGAAAAATTGGACTCTTTGGAACTTCACAAAGCATTTTGCTGCACTAGAACCCTCCGAAAGTCTCGAAGTCTCTGCACCGAAACCCTCCGGAACTTCATCGGCTATCTGCACCGGAACCTTCCGGAACCCCCTAACCTCGCTACATATTTGCACCAGAACCCTCCGGATGCACCGGAACCTTTCAGAACCTTCCGGAACCTTTCTGCACCGGAACCCTCCGAAGCTCACCGAGCCGGAACCTGGTGTTGAAGCTGCACCGGATTTCATAGCTAATCTGGGCTAAAGACCCCGTAGCAAAGTACTGTTGTTGGGGAACAATTCCCATTAATTCTCACTAATTTACTTTGGACACATAAAAATAATCAAATAGAATAACCACATCAATTTCCAGACGGGTGCGGCTGTGGAACCGAGCGTGGAAAGGTCACTGCATGCGTGCTCGGCCCAACCAGACTTCACCATGTTTCTGAGAGTCTCGATGTGTGCAGCGCTTTGACTGAGTTCAGCAGCCCAACTACGAAGCAGCGGCTTCAGTGCCTCCAACATCTGCACATGCCAGTCCAAGTCGAAGCCTCGCTGCGCCAAAAAAGCGCTCCTCTCCCACAGGCGCTTCACATACCTCATCGCGTTGGGTTCTTCCCCTGAATATTTGCCCAAATCTGTTTCCACTTGCTGCAAGAAGTCTTTCTCCTTTGTGATAGGCTGAATGGGCTTTGACCCTTTGAACCACCCGACCCGCAGAACGTTGGTGATCTCGAAGAAGCGAAGCGTTGCTTCTGGATCATCGAAGAGCCTCACCTTCGCAAACATGTCGATCTTGGCCGTCCAGGTGCGATGGCCTTGCTCCAATGCCTCTGTGAGAGTGGCAGCTATGCTGAACCTTCGTCCCATCCGATCATGCTGCTCCAATTTCTCCTTTTTCGTCCCATTCAGCAAGTCCTCTGAGGTCCAGTTCAGCCATTCTTCATTTCCAGTGCATTCTGAGCTGGACCTGCAGCCAGCTTTGAGTCCTCTAAACAGAACTCTAGCACCCTCTGAGTTTTGGACACATGGAGAAGAGAAACGGCCAAACTTTTCTTGGATTTGCTTGCGCAAAGACTTCCATGCGTCCTCGCTACTCTCTGCGCATATGACCAAATATTCTTCCAAATCAACATCACGGGGAAATTCCATGGCTGTGAAGCGGAAACTGCCAGCGGGTCTTGTGTGGGTCTGAAAAAAGGCAACATGCCGCACAATGGAACGGAGTTCGTCGCTCAGGTTGCAAAGAAAGCGCTCCTGTATCAGTCTGTGCAACTTGCAAAGTGAGCTCCCCAGGTCACATCTTGGGTGCATGCAAGGATTGTCAAGCAAGTTGGCTTCAAATGCTTCCTTGCCTTTCGGCACGCCTTCAAACTGAAAGTAAGAAGCAGGATCGTTTTGCTCTACATCAACTTGTGGATCCAAACCCAGAACGTTCTCGAGAAAAATTTGTTTCACTCTGTTTGCAATGTCAGAGCTGGACTCCCTGTCCGTGTCCCCGACGCTC